>ML380211.1:0-14202 GCA_005239525.1 Nicotiana knightiana
TGTCAAGTCGACCTCTCGTCACTACCTTTTCGAGGTTAGGCGGGATACTCACTGGGTACATATTTGTTTACGTACTCATGCTGCACTTCTATACTTAATTGTATAGGTTCTGAGGTTGGTGCATCTGGTTATCAGGCTGGAGCTCGATTCTAATCTTAGTTGGACCCGACTTCACGGTGAGCTTCTTCTCCTGACGATCCTCGGCAGCACCATGGAGTTTTCTTTTACTTATTTACCATCTATTTCTTTCAGACAGTGGGATTGTATATTATGTTTTGTATATTCTGTTATTATGCCCATAGGACTCGTGACACAAGTTCCTGGCACACATGTAATTGTTATTTTGGTTTGCGGGTCTGTATATATATATATATATATTGGCTCATCCCTCTTTTTGATTGCTTTTGGTAAAAATGGCTTGCTATCTTTTTCAATTAATGTTTTTGAACTTTAAAACTTGGCACGTATTGGGATGTTTAACCGAGCATAGGAGGAATCATTAGTAATTTAAGTGTGGGCTTGCCTAACCCCGGTGTTGGGCGCCATCACGACTTGAGTTAGTATTTTTGGTTGTGACAACATGGTATCAGAGCACTAGGTTCACGTAGGTCTCACAAGTCACGGGAAAACCTAGTAGAGTCTTGCGGATCGGTATTGAGACATCTGTACTTATCTTCGGGAGGCTATAGTGTGTTAGGAAAAACCTCTCCTTATTTTTATTCTATCGTGCAGTCAATGGTTTACTGAATTTCATTCTTCTATTCTATCACAGTGGTGAGGACACATGCATCCGGCGTTCCAGGCCCGGGAGGGCCGCTACCCCCATTGTTCGAGGCCGTCGCAGAGGCCGGGGGAGGGCACCAGCCCGAGGTAGGGAAGGAGGGCGTCCCCGAGCTATTCCAGTCATACCACCACCAGAGGACCCTACTATAGAGGAGCAGGGTGAGGTGCCCCCAGCAGGTCCTTCTCCAGTGGACTTTATGACGGCGCCAGGATTCCAGGAGATCATGGGTCGTATGATGCGACCATGTCCCGAGTCGGTTTATTCCTGGCAGATCCTGCCACATCTCAGGCGGGAGGGGGGACCAGACTCCTACCGCCCAGGCTGCAGATCAGGAAGCAGCATTACATCACACCCCGGGTACACTGCCCATGGGTGGGGCCCAGCTTGTAGCAGCAGCACCTGAGCCCAAGCCAGCTGCGAACGGCGATCCGCAGAAGTTATTGGATAGAGGGATTCGGTTGCACCCTCCAGTCTTCGAGAGTGAGCGGGGCGAGGATGCCCAGGATTTTGTTGACAGGTGCAGGGATAGGCTGCACAATATAAGGATATTAGAGTCCCATGGAGTGGACTTCACTACCTTCCAGCTAGAGGGCAAGCTCGCAGATGGTGGCAGTCTTATATTCTCAGCAGGCCAGCAGGTTCTCCTCCTATCACCTGGGAGCAGTTCACTCAGATGTTTCTAGACAGGTATATCCCACCTTTTGAGAGGAAAGAGCTGCGATATCAGTTTGAGCAGTTGGAGCAGGGACAGATGACAGTGACAGATTATAAGGCTAGATTCTCAGAGTTTTCTCGCCACGCACTTATGGTATTGCCTACTGATGTTGAGAGAGTGTGGAGATTTGTAGCAGGGCTGCACTCCGGTATTAGGGCCATCATGGTCCGAGAGGTGGAGATGGGGACTCCCTATCAGATAGTGGTCGAGATAGCTCGTCGGATTGAGGGCTATCGATTGAGAGGTAGAGAGCAGGGTCAGCAGGACAAGAGGGCCAGATTCTCCGGGGATTTCAGAGGTGCCCCAGTTAGGGGCAGAGGTCAGTTCAGTAGAGGTCAGCCCAGCAGGCCTCCATATTCAGCACCCCCACCACCTCCCCGAGGTGTTCCAGCGAGGGCTCATTTTAGTGCCATTCCAGAGCGTTCCTACCGCCCTCCATCCATTCAGAGTTCACCCAGTGGTTATCCTAGTTATCAGAGATTCCCAGTCCCTACTTCAGTGCTATGCCAGAGAGTACACATCGCTCTCCGGCCATCCAGGGTTCCTCTTTGAGGCAGCAATCTATGATGCCCGGAGGTTGTTATGAGTGTGGGGATCCAGATCATATGAAGAGGCATTGTCCCAAGTTTCGGGGCAAAGCGGTATAGTAGGATTTTCAACCTATGGGTCCAGCACCAGCTGTCAAGCCACCTAAAGGTGGGAGACAGGTCGGTAGGGGTCGTTCTAGGGGTGGAGGCCAGTCAGGGGGAGGTCAGCCAGCTCCTGTTCATTCTGGCGAGGCTCAGTCTTCCGGTGCTCCAGCTAGATTCTATTCTATCCTGGCCAGATCAGATGCAGTGGCCTTAGACGTCGTGATCACAGGTATTATTACAGTATGTGGTAGAGAGGCATCGGTTTTATTTGATCCAGGATCCACTTATTCCTATTTTTTGGTCTTATTTTCTCATTTTCTAGATGTCCCTCGTGAGCCCTTGGGTTCTCCTATTTATTTGTCTACTCCCGTGGGCGATTCTGTGGTTGTAGACCGAATTTGTCGGTCCTGTGTGATTTCATTTTGTGGGTTCGAGACTCGAGCGGATATCTTATTGCTCGACATGGTTGATTTTGAGATTATTTTAGGCATGGATTGGCTATCTCCTTATCATGCCATGCTAGATTGCCATGCCAAGACAATTACTTTAGCCATGCCCGAGTCGCCTAGGCTGGAGCGGAGAGGTTCCTCAGTTAGTACAGCCAGCCAGGTTCTTTCATTCTTGAGGCTCGACATATGGTCGAGAAGGGTTTTCTGGCCTATTTTGCTTATGTGCAGGACACCACCGCCGAGTCTCCGACAATTGATTCAGTGCCAGTTGTTCGAGATTTTGCTGATGTATTTCCTTCGAACCTTATGGGCATGCCTCCAGATCATGATATTGGTTTCTGCATTGATTTAGCTCCAGGCACCCAGCCTATATCTATTCCTCCGAACCGTATGGCTCCGAAAGAGTTGAAGGAGTTGAAGGAGCAGCTTGAGGAGTTAGCTAAGGGGTTCATCAGACCGACTGTATGGCCGTGGGGTGCTCCAGTTTTATTCGTGAAGAAAAGGGATGGGTCCATGCGAATGTGTATTGATTACCGCCAGTTGAACAAGGTTACCAGTAAGAACAAGTATCCTTTCCCTCGCATCGATGATTTGTTTGACCAGTTGCAGGGTGCTCGTGTGTTTTCTAAGATCTATTTGAGATCGGGGTATCACCAGTTGAGGATTCGGGCTTCAGATGTTCCAAAAACTGCTTTTCGTACGAGATATGGCCATTACGAGTTCCTGGTGATGTCCTTTGGCTTTAGCAATTCCCCAGCAACATTCATGGACTTGATGAATAGGGTGTTCAGGCCGTATATTGATTCCTTTGTCATTGTCTTCATTGATGACATTTTGATTTACTCACGTAGCCTGGGGGAGCACGAGCAGCATTTGAGAGTTGTGCTCCAGACTTTGCGAGAACAGAAGCTATATGCTAAGTTCTCCAAGTGTGAGTTCTGGTTGGATTTCGTGGCATTCTTGGGGCATGTGGTATCTGGAGAGGGTATTAAGGTTGATCCTCAGATGATCGAGGCAGTTCAGAGTTGGTTGCATCCTACTTCAGCTAGAGAGATCAGGAGTTTTTTTGGGCCTAGTAGGCTATTATCGTCGATTTGTGGAGGGGTTCTCTTCTATTGCAGCTCCACTGACTAGATTGACTCAGAAGAATCCCCGTTTCGATGGTCTGACGAGTGTGAGGCGATCTTTCAGAAGCTCAAGACGGCATTGACCTCAACACCAGTTCTAGTATTGCCTTCCGGTTCTGGGATATATACAGTATATTGCGACACTTCGCGCGTTGGCTTGGGGAGTGTATTAATGTAGGAGGGGAGAGTTATTGCTTATGGTTCGCGCCAACTGAAGGTTCATGAGAAGAATTACCATGTGCACGATTTGGAGTAGGCGGCGATTGTTCATGCTCTTAAGATTTGGAGGCACTACTTGTATGGAGTGTCTTGTGAGGTTTATACAGACCACCGTAGCTTGCAGCACTTGTTCAAGCAAAAGGATCTTAATTTGAGGCAGCGCAGATGGCTTGAGTTGTTGAAGGATTATGATATCACCATTCTTTATCACCCGGGCAAGGCAAATATGGTAGCAGATGCTTTGAGTAGGAAGGCGGAGAGTATGGGTAGCTTGGCTTATATTGCAGCAGAGGAGAGACCTCTAGCCTTGGACATTCAGCCTTTGGCAAATCGCCTGGTAAGATTAGACCTTTCATAGCCCCGTCGAGTTCTTGCACATGTGGTTTCTCAGTCTTCGTTATTGGAGGAGATTAAGGCTCGGCAGTATGATGATCCATGTTTGGATGATCTACGATAAACAGTGGTTCAGGACAGGTCCAAGGAGGTTATTATTGGCGATGATGGTGTTCTGAGACTTCAGGGCTGCTTATGTGTTCCTAAGGTTGATGGCCTGAGCGAGAGGATTCTAGAGGAGGCACAAAGTTCTCGGTACTCTGTTCATCCTGGTGCTACGAAGATGTAGCGTGATTTGAAGCAGCATTACTGGTGGAGGCGAATGAAGAAGGACATTGTGGAGTATGTGGCTAGGTATCTTAATTTCCAGCAGGTTAAGTATAAGCACCAAAGGCCAGGAGGCCTACTTCAGTAGATGTCTATTCCTGAGTGGAAATGGGAGCGCATCACTATGGACTTCGTGGTTGGGTTGCCTCGGACCTTGCGGAAGGTTGACGCGGTTTGGGTCATTGTGGATAGATTGACCAAATCGGCGCATTTCATTCCAGTGGCTACTACTTATACTTCTGAGAGGTTGGCCCAGATCTACATTCGGGAGATAGTCCGGTTGCACGGTGTGCCGGTGTCCATTATATCAGATCGAGGTCCTCAGTTCACCTCGCACTTCTGGAGAGCATTGCATAGTGAGATGGGTACCCAAATAGACCTCAGCACAACATTTCACCCTCAGACTGATGGTCAATCGGAGCGTACAGTTCCGATATTGGAGGACATGCTCAGGGCATGTGTGATTGACTTCGGAGGTCAGTGGGACCAGTTCCTGCCTTTGGCCAGGTTTTCTTACAATAATAGTTATCACTCCAGCATTGAGATGGAACCATTTGAGGCTTTGTATAGTCGACGATGTCGTTCTCCTATCGGACGGTTTGACCCTGGCGAGGCTAAGTTATATGGCACTGACCTGGTGAGGGATGCTTTGGAGAAAGTGAAGCTGATTCAGGAGAGGCTCCGCACAGCACAGTCCAGACAGAAGAGTTACGCGGATCAGAGGGCGCGTGATGTATCATTTATGGAGGGATATAGGGTCCTGTTGAAAGTTTCGCCTATGAAGGGTATTATGAGGTTTGGGAAGAAGGGAAATCTAAGCCCGAGGTTTATAGGTCCCTTTGAGGTGTTAGCGAGTTGGGGAGGTTGCTTATGAGCTGGACTTGCCTCCCAGTTTATCAGGAGTTCATCCAGTTTTTCATGTATCCATGCTCTGGAGGTACCACTCTGACATCTCTCACGTGGTTGATTTCAACACTATTCAGTTGGATGAGAGGTTGGGCTACGAGGAGGATCTAGTTGCTATTACTGATAGACAGAATCGCCAGTTGAGGTCCAAGAGAGTTTCTGCCGTAAAGGTCCAGTGGAAGGGCCAACCAGTTGAGAAGGCGACCTAGGAGTCCAAGGAGGACATGCGGAGCAGATATCCACACTTATTCAGCACTTCGGGTATGATTCTATATCCATTCGAGGATGAACGTTTGTTTAAGAGGTGGAAAATGTAACGACCCGGTCGGTCATTTTGTGTTATCGGACCCCGTTCTCCTAAATGAAACTTCCCATAGCGGCTTTTGTGATTTATGACTTGCGGGGGCGGGTGGTCCGGGAATCAGAAGTGTTTAGAGTGCTATAGGAACACTTGGTTCCTTAAGGTTGACCTTTAAGGCCAAGTTTGACTTCGGTCAACATTTTGGGTAAACGACCTCAGAATCCAGTTTCGTCGGTTTCGGTAGCTTCGTATGATGATTTCGGACCTGGGCGTATATTCAGAATGAGTTTCTGATGACCCGGGAGCGTTTCGGCGTCCAATATTGAAATAAGAAGTTCCTTAAGTTCCTATTGTGGTTTGGGACATGTTTTTGTGTTATCGAGGTCCGAACGGAATTCCGAGATCGGGAATAGTTCCGTTAGGTCATTTATGACTTGCCTGCAAAATTTGGTGTCATTCCGAGTAGAATAAGCCGGTTCGGTGCGTTATTAGCTAAGTCAAAAAAACTTAAAGTTCCTAAGCTTGGTTCTAGGGGTTTTGAGGTGTGATTTTGAGTTTTAGCGTTGTTTTGGGTGTTCTAAAAGGTCGAGCGAGTCTGTGTTATGATTTGGTACTTGTTGGTATATTTGGACGGGGGCTCGGGTGGGCCCAGGTGCCTCCCGGACACCACACGAGGCCAAAAACCAGCTGAAATAAATGCTGGTGCACCTGTTCTAGTGTTGACCGTAGGTGCGGTTGCCCAGTCGCAAGTGCGGGATCGCTCTAGCCGTCCCAGCCTCGCAGGTGCGACCCCCAACGGGCAGGCCATTTCTCACAGGTGCGGACAAAGTTCCTCAGGAATGGAGCCGCAGGTGTGGTCTCCACTCCGCAGGTGCGGGCCCAGGCTTCCTTGTCCATTTCTGCAGGTGCGAGCCTTTGCTCGCAGGTGCGAGACCGCAGGTGCAGTCCTCGAGCCGCAAGTGAGAAAACACTGTCAGGCAGTGTGTTTCTTAAATACGGGATTCTTCATTATTTCTTCACTTCTTCCTCCATTAGAACACCTTGAGAGCTTGGGAAAAGGGCTCAACGACTCAACCACTGAAAGGTAAGTAGATTCTATCATAGAGTTAGTTAATGCATGCATTCTTAGTGGAATTTAACTACTTAATTAGTGAAAATATAGGAAATTGGGTAGTAACCTAGGGCCTTCGAGAATTTAGAAAATTACCCGTGAATTGGTTATGAAATCATTCAAAAATCGTATATTAATGATCCTTAGGCTATGGGTGAGTGTTTTCTTCGAAAATTTTTGGAATCCGAGCATGTGGGCCCAGGGTTGGATTTTAGGATTTCTTCAAGAATGGCGAATTTGACTTAGTAGTTGGAGGATTTCCATACTTTGAGCATAAATTGATGAATTTGTATAACATTTGGCTAGTTTCGAGTCCTCGAGTGTAGAGTTCAGAGTTTCGGGCGCGTTCTTCGTCCAGGGAGTAGATTCTACACGAGGTGGGTCTCTTTTCTAACCTTGTAAGGGGGAATTGTCCCCCTAAGTGCTTTAAATGGCTATGTGCTAATGTTTGTGGGGGCTACGTATGCGCAAAGTGATGAGAATCCGTACGTAGCGACTATTATTGTTATGTCCGGGTAGTTAGGACTACACCATGCCTTATGTTTTCCTTAAAATTAACTATATGCTTAGTGAATTACTGTTACATGCGGCTTCTTTCCCTGAGATCATTGAATTTAAGTAATTTTAAGGAATTTTTCACGAAAGGTAATTGATAAAGAATAAAAGTGTGGATTGTGTGTGCATGTGACCGCTTCGCAATTTACATTCCGCGAACGGTGCGTTATTTCCCCCACTCTCATGGGAGCGGGCCATACGCCACGACGAGATTGAAAGATATATATTATGGTTCGGGCCGTTCGACCCTCGGCAATGCACATATATGATCATTATGATGGCTCAGGCTGGTTGTCCTTATCCTGTATGCGCATGTTAAATTGTTACGAATTATTTTATGGATTTTGATTGTTCAGATATATATATATATATTTAAAGGAAAGAAAAGAAAAATGAAGTGGAAATTGTATATTTACCTCTAGTATTTATTTGAATTACTGTTATTTTAAATGCTTATTACTTTTATCATCCTTGTATGTCCATTACTGATATTATATATTGCTAATCATTTTATTAGACCTTAGTGAGTGTCAAGTCGACCTCTCATCACTACCTCTTCCAGGTTAGGCGGGATACTCACTGAGTACATATTTGTTTACGTACTCATGCTGCACTTCTATACTTAATTGTACAGGTTCTGAGGCTGGTGCTTGGTTATCTGACCGGAGCTCGATTCTGATCTTAGTTGGACCCGACTTCACGGTGAGCTGCTTCTCCTAACGATCTTCGGCAGCACCATGGAGTTTTCTTTTCATTATTTCCCGTCTATTTCTTTCAGATTTTGGGATTGTATATTATGTTTTGTATATTCTGTTAGTATGCCCGTAGGACTTGTGACACTAGTTCCTAGCACACACGCAGTTGTTATTTTGGTTTGCGGGTCTGTATATATATATATATATATATATATATATTGGCTCATCCCTTTTTTTGATTGCTTTTGGTAGAAATGGCTTGCTATCTTTTTTTTAATGTTTTTGATCTACCTAACAATTCAAGTAATAAGCTAAATTCATAGTAGAAATTACTTACCTCTCAGTAGCTAGGTCGAATACCCTTCTTGCATGCCCTCAAAATCGCCCAAGAATGAAGAAAAGTGGTCAAAAATGGCTAGGTCCGTGTTTAAAAGGAAGTGCACTGCCTTCAGGCTTTTCGCACCTACGGCTCGAGGACCACACCTGCAGTCTCTCATCTGCGAGGAAATTCTCGCACCTGCAGATGAGGGGAAGGTGGCCTGGTTTCGCACATGCGAAGCAAAGTTCGCACCTGCGGCTCTGCTTCCACGGAAAGGTGTCCGCACCTGCGAAAATTGGCAACTCCCTCATGAGAACCGTTGGAGCGGTCTCGCACCTGCGACTGGACCTCCGCAGGTGCGGTCGCACCAGACCTGGTGCACCAGCAGTCCTTTTAGGCTGGTTTTTGCCTCGCTCGATGCCCGAATGGCATCTAGACCCACCCGAGACCCCGTCCAAATATACCAACAAGTCCTAAATCATAATACGGACTCGCTCGAGCCTTCGGAATGCCCGAAACAACGCTAAATCTAAAAATCACACCTCAAAAACTATTGGATCAAACTTAAGAACTTCAAGTTTCCGAACTATACCTATGCTACTCGGAATGACACCAAATTTTGCGAGCAAGTCATAACTAGCATAATGGAACTATTACCAGTCTCAAAATTCCGTTCGGACCTCGATAACACAAAAACACGTTCTAAACCTCAATTTGAACTTAAAGACATTCTTACTTCACTATTTGGCGCCGAAACGCTCCGGGGTCATCCAAAACCCGTTCCGAACACACGCCCAAGTCTGAAGTCATCATATGAACCTACTGGAATCTTCGGATCTCGATTCCGAGGTCGTTTACTGAAAATGTTGACTGTAGTCAAACTTGGCCTTTAAGGCCAACCTTAAGGAACTAAGTGTTCCTATACTACTCCAAAATCCTCCAAACCTCGAACCACCTATCCCCGCAAGTCATAAATCAGTAAAAGAAGCTACAGGGAGTCTCATTTAGGGGCATGGGGTCCTAGAACATAAAACGACCAGTCGGGTAGTTACATTCTCCACCTCTTAAACAAACATTTTTCCTTGAACAGGTCTAGAATCATACCTGGAGTGCTGAATAAGTGTGGATATATGCTTCGCATGTCCTACTCATACCCCCAAGTCGCCTCCTCGACTGGTTGGCCCCTCCACTGCACCTTTATGGTGGAAACCCTCTTGGACCTCAATTGGCGATCCCTTATGTCAATGATAGCAACTGGCTCCTCCCTGTAACCCAATCTCTCATCTAGATGAATGGTACTGAAATCTACCACGTGAGAGAAGTCGGCGTGATACCTCTGGAGCTTGGACACATGAAAGACCGGATGAACCCCTGACTGACTGGGAGATAAAGCAAGCTCATAAGTAACCTCCCAACTCATCTCAACACCTCAAATGGTCCTATAAACATCGGGCTCAACTTGCCCTTCTTCCCAAACCTCGTAATACCCTTCATCGGCGAGACCTTCAACAAAATCTTCTCGCCCTCCATAAATGATACATCACGCACCTTCTGATCCGCGTAACTCTTATGTGTGGACTGTGCTGTGCGAAGTATCTCCTGAATCAACTTCATTTTCTCCAAAGCATCCCTCACCATATCAGTTCCATATAGCTTAGCCTCTCCAGGCTCGAACCACCCGATGGGAGATCGACATCGCCGACCATACAAGGCCTCAAATGGAGCCATCTCAATGCTGGACTGATAACTATAATTATAAAAAAACTCAACCAAAGGCAAGAACTGGTCCCACTGCCCTCCAAAGTAAATCACACATGCTCTAAGCATGTCCTCCAATATCTGAATTGTCCGCTACGAGTGCCCATCAGTATGAGGGTGAAATGTTGTGTTGAGCTCTACCCGGGTGCCTAACTCACTCTGTATGGCTCTCCAGAAGTGCGAGGTGAACTGAGGACCTCGATTTGATATAATGGACACAAGCACACCGTGCAACTGAACTATCTCCTGAATGTAGATCTGGGCAACCTCTTAGAAGTGTAAGTGGTAGCTACTGGAATGAAATGTGCCGACTTGGTCAAACTGTCCACAATGACCCAAACCACATCAATCTTCTGCAAAGTCAGAGGCAACCCAATTACGAAGTCCATAGTGATGCGCTCCCTGGCCTCTGAAGTAGGCCCTGGCCTCTGGTTCTCATATTTAACATGCTGGCAGTTTACACATCTAGCCACAAACTCCAGTATGTCTTTCTTCATCCGCCTCCACCAGTAGTGCTGCCTCAGGTCACGACACATCTTCATAGCACCAGGATGTATAGATTACCGTGAACTGTCAGCCTCCTCTAGAATCCTCTCCTCTGGCCATCAACATTAGGGACACATAAGCGACTTTGAAGTCTCAGAATACCATCCTCGCCAATAGAAACCTCCTTGGCACCACCCTGAACCATTGTCTCCCGGAGAGCCACCAAGTGCGGATCATCATACTGCCGAGCCTTGATCTCCCCCAGTAATGAAGATTGAGCCATCACACATGCAAGAACCCGGTTGGGCTCGGAAAGGTCCAACCTCACCAGGCGATTAGCCCAGGACTGAATGTCCAAAGCTATAGGTCTCTCCTCTGCTGAAATGAAAGCCAAACTACCCATACTCTCCGCCTTCCTGCATAAGGAATCTGCTACCACGTTCGCTTTGCCTGGATGATAAAGAATGGTGATGTCACAATCCTTCAGCAACTCAAGCCACCTGCGCTGCCTCAAATTAAGATCCCTTTGCCTGAAGAAGTGCTGCAAACTGCGATGGTCTGTATAAACCCCACCAGGCACCCCATACAAGTAATGCCTCCAAATCTTAAGAGCATGAACAATCGCCCCCAACTCCAGATCTTGCACAGGGTAATTCTTCTCATGAAATTTCAGCTGTCGCGAAGCATATGCAATAACTCTCCCCTCCTGTATCAACACACAACCCAACCCAACGCGTGAAGCACTACAATAAACTGTATACATCCCAGAACCGGAAGGCAACACTAGAACTGGTGCTGAGGTCAATGTTGTCTTGAGCTTCTGAAAGCTCGCCTCACACTCGTTGGACCATCTAAATGGGGAATTCTTCTTGGTCAACCTAGTCAGAGGGGCTGCAATGGAGGAAAATCCCTCCACAAATCGACGATAATAACCTGCTAGACCCAAGAATATCCTGATCTCTGTAGCTGAAGTAGGGCATAGCCCTGAACTGCCTCAATCTTCTTAGGATTAACCTTGATACCCTCTCCGGATACCACATGCCCCAAGAATGCCACAGATGCCAACCAAAACTCACACTTGGAGAACTTAGCATACATCTTCTGTTCCCGCAAAGTCTGGAGCACCACCCTCAATTGTTTCTCGTGCTCCTCCAGGCTACGTGAGTAAATCAGAATGTCGTCAATGAAGACGATGACAAAAAAATCAATATAAGGCCTGAACACCCTATTCATCAAGTCCATAAATGAAGTTGGGGCATTAGTCAAGCCAAAGGACATCACTAGGAACTCATAGTGACCATTATATTGGTAAAAAAGAGCTTCACACGTATAACAAATCTTGATGACTCAGCAGTCTACGTGGAGCAATGAAGACACGACAGCTAGACGAGACTCTATGAAGAGGTATGAGGCAAAGAGGCACGGCAAATCACACCCACAGGTTAATTAGCTACAGAAGTCTCAACCTGATTGAGAAGATGAAGAGACACGGTCAAAATGTATCTGGGCGGAACAATGGGCAGATTCAGAGATCTTCAATTAGTGACCCACACGTTACACAACATTCACGCAACAGTTACGGTTACTCATTGTAATGTTACATTAATGTCATAATTAGTCATTAATGCTCATCACTGAAAAGGGCAGACGTTATATTAGGAAATTCCCTATATAAGGGAGTAAAATATAACCTGTAAAAGATCATCCAAACTACTATTGCAATACACTTTACTTTTCGTGCATCTCATTGATCTTTCTTTATTTAATTACTTATAATAATCAGTCTTGCCTTGGTTATTAGAAATCCGTGTTCATTCTAAAAATAGCTTTGGTCAAAGGATCTAATTCTTTGGTTAAAAAAATTGGTTCCATTACGGGGAATCTGATAATCTTTGTTTTCTTTTCAAGCGATATCCTCTGAACGATGTCGAACTCCAACGACAACAACCAACAGAAGAATGGAACCCCAGTTCCATCACCTTAAGGAACCCCATGTGGTTCAAGGGAGCAATCCACAGAAAGATCCAATAACAACAACGATAATAATGATCAAACGGTAGAACAAGATCGGGTAAAGCAAATGATTGCAGAGTATGTGAGCTAGGCTTTGCAAGAATTTGCGAGGGGATTACCAGCAGGGTCACCTGCACCACTGACACCACCCCCCAATAATACCATCAGCGTGGAAAATCCTCAGTCTGGGTTGGCAAACTCAGGAAGGGGAGATACTCCTTGTTGATACCCAATTTTTTCTCAAACTATTTTAAAATTTGCATGTATACCTTCAAAATCACTCTTTATAATAACTGGTGTTTTTCAGTAATTTTTCATATTTTTATTAAATTCTCTTCCAATTTATTCAGTACTTTTATATTCAATAGTTATTCATTAATTGTATTATAAATAATTTTAGAATATTTCCTAGCTCAATATATCATTTTAAACCCTATTAGGATTTGATTATTTCACAAATTAGTAAATTTTGCATTATTTGGCCATAATTATAATAATTTTGCAACTATAGCCTAATTTTACATTTTATGCCATTTTAATTCAATATTTAGTCATTTTATATTTTTCATATTAGTTAATTACCTTAACTTAATCTATTTAGCATTAATTTAATTTTATGTAATTATTAGCTATTTTAATTAATTATTTATCTATTTAATCGAGTATTTAACAATCAGTCCCTTCCTATTTAAATTATAGCCCAATTTAATTCAATTTCAGCCTATTGAAACCAGCCCAAACCACCCAACTAAATCCGTCCAATACCCAGGCCCAACCCACTGAAGATACTCGGTCCAGACTTGATTTAATCTTGGTCGTTGATCGATTTTGATCAACGGCTCGNCTAGAGACTTCCTGTATCTTTGGGCTCCGATGAAACTCTTCGCCTTCTCAGGCGGTCTCTTCGCCGGAGACCATGAAGCTCTCACGATCCTCCTACCTCCTGTGGTTCCCTCACGCCGATGTTTGCCATCTCTAAGGTATTCAAGAGACCTGGGTTGAATCCTCCTACCTCCTGGACCTTTTCTCATCACCTCCGGTCATCTCTGGCTACCTCCGGTTGTTCAAGCAAGTTCTATGACATTTGGGGGTTAAACCAGCGACGTTTGAGGTTTTTCTTTATCGCTCTGGGTTCTCTTTGAAACCCTAAATGTTTAAAACAATCCAGATTCTTTAGATCTATGATAGATCTGTATATGTTTTGAGCTATTTCGTTGTTTCCTTAAAAAACTCTCTGATTTTCTCTAAAATGACTCTTCGTTTTCAACTAGGGTTTCATGACTCCGCTTTAAAATGATTTTCTTGTGATGTTTTCAGCGTTATCCTAGGGCCTTTACTATGTTTTTGTAATTTATTTGATTTTAACTCTCTTATCCGAATTATTCCCTGACTTTGTCTTTAATATTGTTTGCATATTGATGTGTGGCTAGAATTCATGATTTTAAGCATTATATACCTTGCATTTTATGTGC
>MDKJ01117339.1:0-27842 GCA_005239525.1 Nicotiana knightiana
CTTCCACACAAGGCAACAAGTCTGCCCATCCATAACACCGACCACACTAAGGCCGCAAAACACATCAAGAACCCATGACCAGGGTACAAAGCCTCTTTCACCGAATATCAATCTCAGGTGACACTGAAGATAACATCAGCTTACACTGAACTTTCAAATCACTTTGCCTTGATCTTCCGAGCTCATGACATCCTTATAGACATCGGACCTAAATCTCGATTCTTACTCCCAGTTACATACTGCTTCCCGCACTTAACATACCAACATGAGGTAGCGCAAGAATTCCATCATAACTTTCGAACCACCAATAGGGTGAACACTTCATCATATAGAAACTTTTTACTTAACTCAATTCAAGTGTACCTTCTCAAAACACGAGTGAATTCTCATTATTACCCGATCATGCAAATCCTTAAGTAGTAGACTATACCACCATAATCTTTCCGGGGTCCGCCTATACCTGACAGGCCATAACACTAAAATGCTCCCACATGAAATCCATTACGATGGCCGACAAGCCCCGCACATACCGGCACAAACCATATGCATAACTTAATCACATCAAAGGAACCAACCACTGTAGAAAACGTGCCATTTCAACCATGGCTAATCAATCTATCTTCTTTTAATCATCATTAATTGCCTCATGAACAATAACAACTTCCTTCAACCCATAGCAAACTCAACCCTCACTCATCCCGAGTGACCTTGATTCACGAGACTATGCTGCCTAAATCCCGCAACCCGTCTCATACCCTTCTGATAAGCTTTCTACAATTTGGAGTTTATTACTCTCACTTCTCCAATACTATCTTGCATGCTGAAACATATCACAGAACATTCCAACCATCCTCATTTTTCTCAGAGATTACTCTGCAAAAGCTCGATTCTCGATCATACTGCTGCCTGAAATCCTTAATTGCCGCATTCTTAACTTTTGAACTCACTAGGACCGCTATTGAGAGTCACCCACTCTGACTGGCCCCGAATACAATCAACCCCAAGGCTCTCCTAGCACAGGGCCAACTTTTGCACATATTCATCAATCCCACGCATAATTACCATTTTACTCCTTTTCCTTAGCTGAAATAACTTGCCAATACGCCGACCATCCTCAACCTCATGCGAAGACAATCCTACAACCCAACTGCAGATGGTGGGACTCCCCCACTTAACCCGAAGCTACTCCTTGCACCACTCTAGACCCTGCTGAGATCCTTCCTCCTTCGATAACACGATCTTGCTCAGCCAATCCATCCAAATCTTCCAAATTCTCTTGTTAGCACTCCCTAAATACTCGAATTCTCTAGCATCATTCACACATTCTATCACCTACCGACTAGCCACTAGGACCGCTCACAGAACCTGCCAACCCCGCCATTGCTAACCTATCCCCAGAAGACAACCCGCATGTGGAGATCACCCGCAGACACCTCCCAACGACGCTGAAATGCACGCTCTCTACGACCTCAGTACCCCATCCTACGCACTGCTTCATTTACCAACTTACTAGTCCGTCCGCTCCTCATGGACATCCATTAATGCGCAACAAATATCTTCAAATTCCAAGCTGTGCTGCCGCTCCCCCACTTTGCGACTGCTCGACTTCCGCTTCTTACACCTGGCCTCCTAGAAATGGAACCACCACCTAGACTTATTCCAGGATCATTCTTTGCCAACCGCATTCATCGATACTTCTTCTCAATACTCTGACCCAACGCAATCGAAGAACCTATAGCACCGACAAATTAATACACTCCATTCGATAATGACGACGATGGCACGTCACAGGTGCGTATCCCATCTCACTTGAAGACACCAAGTCTTACTACCTTATCAACCCCAACCGGACCATTCATAACCCAAAATGCCATTCCTTTGCCGGCACAAAAACACTGAAATATCGAAATCACCCTCTGAGGATACCTCACTGCAATCCATTCATCTCTCCTAACATACATGCAAACGTTCTATCATCATATCGACACCGCGTAATGATCACTTGCAAACATCATCACTACCTGAACACAGCCTTAAGGCTCCCAGAAACACAACTACTGAGCTGAAATAACATATTACCCTTTCGCAGGGCCATAACAATAACCACGACCATTTACACATAGAAACATCTCGAATTACATTTGCAGCACCATTTCCATTCCTCAAATCCCTGATCCATAGCAAGCTCTTTGCGACGCGTAAGATTGAGAATTAACATAGGCATAAGCCTCAAAGGAATCAACTCGCACGATGAAGAATCAAGAAGGGAAGTACTCCTAACAGCCCTGTAGCCTCTCGAAGATAAGTACAGACGTCTCCGTACCGATCCGCAAGACTCTACTAGACTTGCTCATGACTCGTGAGACCTACGGGAACCTAGCGCTCTGATACCATGTTGTCACGACCCAAAATCCCTAAGGTCGTGATGGCACCGGACACAAGGTCAGGCAAGCCAAAACATTTAATTAATTGAATAACTTTCCGGTTTTAACATTTATAAAAACATCTCCGTTCACTTTATTACATGATAATCAATTAAAAGTTTGTTAATTTAAAAAATGGTGATTTAAAGATTTCACTTAGCAATTACATCCCATTACATATCCCAGAACCCGGTGTCACAAGTACATGAGCTATTTCTAAGAATTCAACAATCATTACAAAGCCTGTCCGAAATACAACTGGACAAGGAAATTTAAAATGAAATATATACAGTATGAAGGTGACTTTGTCAGCTGCGGATCGCCTCCGGATGATACAGCTCGCCTAAGTCTCCGAGTCCTCCATATTGCTATGAAAGTACTTGTGCAATAAAATGCACAACAAGTGTAGCATGAGTACAAAATCAATGTGTACTCAGTAAGTCGCCCGCCTAACCTCAAAGAGGTAGTGACGAGAGGTAAAATTAGACACTTACTAAAGGTCCATTTAAAATATTTAGGAGTGACACTAAGCATGGTTTTATCATAGGCAGTTTATAAAACAGGATTTAAACATCCTTCAATTTCGTTCACATTTAACACTTTATATCTTCGTCATATTAACAATTTATCAACAAGGTGATTTAATCAAATAATAATAAACCAACGGAAGGAACAAATTCTTCCAAAAGTTTTTTTAATAACTTTAAAATCCCTGTCATTACAATTGACAATTTAATATTTCAGGCCAGAAATCAGGCAAATATCATAGCCACTTCGCAGCAATATCATGCGCAAGCAATGCCGAGGGTCGAACGGCGTGGACTAACAATAATAAATTGTGCACTGCCGAAGGGTCGACCGGCTCGAACCATAGATGCATCTATCTGCCCCGCTCGCGAATCGATAATGCGACACGGTTAACATAATACGGCTAGCCTGCTCGCGAATCATACGTGTGACTCAGGTGCTCATAAGAATACATACACAAATACAGGGTCTTCCTGCTCGCGAATCACTGAAGAAACTCAGGCACCAAAAGTTACACATATCCACATAATAAATTCGTATTTTATCAAGAAAACCATTTTTTTTCCAGGAAAGTGGTAAAATATTTATTAAAAGAAACATGAAATATAGGTTTTGAAATCTTTGTTTTTGAAACTCATTGGTGAATTTTAGTGATAATCCACGATACAACCCAGACCCGGTACACATATATTCACAGCGGAAACAATTCTCTTTTTAGAAGGTTCAAAATATGAACTCTAGCTTTCTTTTAAACATTAAATTTCGTTCCGGTCATATCAGCAGTTTAATATTACAGGCAGGGTTACAGGTACACACATAAAGCATGCTAGTAGGTCATAGGCTACCCAAACATGGCATAATAGTAGCTATGCATGGACTCCCGTCACCTCGTGCGTATGTAGCCCCCGAAGATAATAGCATATACTGAATTAATTCACCTAGGGGGACGATTCCCCCTCACAAAGTTAGAAGGAGACTTACCTCGCTCCGAAATTCCAATACCGGCTTACAAGCCCTTCCGATGACTCCAACGGACGCACAACACTCCGAAACTACCACATAACGGCAAAGCAATGAACATTCATCCTAATACTCACAACAAATTCAGATTATATATTTTCCCAACCCCGCTCGGAGAAATGACCAAAATGCCCTCGGGCCCACGTGCCCGGAATCCGAAATTTTTCGAAGATACATTCTACCCATAGCCTTACTAAATCAAATATATAATTTACTCAAATATTCATGCTCAATTCGTGGCTAAAATCAAAATTTAAATTTTCTAGGTTTTTCTTCAAAAACCCCAATTTCCTACAATTTCCCATATCAAACTTATGTAATGATCTTGTATTCAACTTGGAAATGAGAAGGAATCACTTACCTCATGATGCTTGGTGAAATCTCCCTTGAAAAGCTCTCCAAAATCACATAAACCATGAAGAAATGAAGACAATGAACCCAAAACTCTCGTTTTAAAACATTCTGCCCAGGTCGATTTCCGCACCTGCGGTCCTTCCTCCGCACCTGCGATCCCGCAGGCACGACCAAATCTCCCGCACTTGTAGTTTTCCTCAACTTCAGCCCAAATCGCACCTGCGCCTCACTGTCCGCACCTGCGGCTTTGCAGGTGCAGAATATCCATCGCACCTGCGGTCCCCAGCCAAGCCAAGCCCACACTCGCACCCTCGGCTCCGCACCTGCGGTCAAAGCCTCATAGGTGCGGTTGCACCAGATGACAACAGCTTCACCCCTTTTTCCAACTTCAACTTTGATCCGTTAACCACCCGGAATCTACCCAAGGCCTCCGGGACCCCGTCTAATCACACCAACATGTCCCAAAACATGACACGGACTTGCTCGAGCCCTCAAATCACATCAAACAACGCCGAAATCACGAATCGCACTCAAATCCAATTCTTTAAGAACTTAGAATTTCAAGCTTCTACATCTGATGCCGAAACCTATCAAATCACGTTCGACTGACCTCAAATTTTTCCCACAAGTGTATTCAACATTACGGACCAACTCCAACTTCCGGAATCACATTTCAACCTCGATATCAAAACTTCCACTTCTTGCCGGATTTTCCAAAAACCTTCAAATTTCTATCTTTAGCCAAATGACTCCAAAATGACATACGGACATCCAAATTCACTTCCGATCGCGCTCACAATTCCAGAATCACCATACAGAGCTATTCCCAGAATCGGAATCCCAAACGGACATCAACCTCACTGATATGCACTTCAGCCCAAATTCATGAAATCCTTCTAAAATGCTAACTTCCATAATATACGCCGAAACGCTCCCGGGTTATTCAAAACCCGATCCGGTCATACACCCAAGTCCGAAATCATCATACGAACCTGCTGGAACCTTCAAATCCTGATTCAGAGATCGTTTACTCAAAATTCCAATCTTTGTTGATTTCTCTAACTTAAGGCTTCTGAAATGAGAATTTTCTTTCCAAATCAATTCTAAACTTCCTGGATTTCTATTCTGACCACGCCCACGGGTCATAATACCTGAAACTAAGCTGCTCACGACTTCAAACCGCTGAATGACGCGCTAGAGCACAAAACGACCGGTCGGGTCGTTACATTTAATGTGCTCAAATAAACTAATCACATTTTGACATGATATTAACAATCAACTTAAAATAAAGTGTTGGATTACTTTGAATTTGAGATGAGAAATCTTTTTATATTAGAATGACAAAAGTTTAAATTAAGAAATTCCAAGCAACTCATTAAAATTTTAGAAATATAACAAATTTATAATATAGATAATTTTAATAATGATTAGAATTATTATTAAATATTATGTGAAAAATAATATAGAGAGATAATTTAATTTTTAATCTTGAAGATCAAGAAAACCACTGGGCAATTTAAATACAATATCTATTAGCTTATTTGTTTTGGACCATGTTAATTTTCATATTATTTGTAGCATAACAAATATAATTACGATATTTGAGTATCATTCAAAAGTTATTCGATAATTATATGATTTGTTTAATTTAATTACAGTGAACTTTTATTATTGGATAGGTGAGGCGATAATTATGATTTAGTTAAAACCATAATCTAACATGCTCAAACAAATTAGATTATACTTTTAACATTCTTTAATAAAGTCCGCGCATCGCGCGGGACGTAATACTAGTATATTATTAAAAGAAGAGGGAAAAACCCTCTCCTTAAGCCAAGTGGCATCCTAAAAAAAGTCACCTGGCATAAGTAGTTAAAAATTAGTTATTAGTTATTATTTTTGAATTTAAATATCTATAAAATCATAACATAAAATATTTTGTGATAAAAAACAAAAATTAAAAAAAACTTTGCATTCAAATTGGAGAGTAGTTTCAAGTTAGAGTTTTTAAATTATTTTAGATTCTTTGATGTTTGAGCAGATCACAAAGAGTTTGCACAGTTAGTAGAAGAAACTTGGCAACAAATTCAAGATCCTTGGATAATGAGAGGAATATGGAGGAAGCTGAAAAGACTAAGAACTAAGCTGAAGATACTGAATAACAGAGAATTCGGGAATGTTGAGCAGAAAATGGAAGATGCAAGGGAAGAAATCAAAAGAGTACAAAGTCAGATGCAACAAAAATTTGATGATGTACTGCAAGTTCAAGAGAGAGAAGCATTATAGAAATTAGAAAAGTGGTCAATGATTGAAGAAAGCATTATGAAGCAGAAGGCTAGGGATAAATGGATAAAACGGGGAGATGCAAATACCAAATACTTCTCAGCCGTAATGAAAGAAAGGAAGCACATGAAACAAATAAAGGAACTGATGGGAATAAATGGTAAAAAGATAAACAAACAGGATGAGGTTCAAGAGGAGATTCTGAGATTTTATAAAGGTCTTATGGGCAAAGCAGCTGAGAGTCTTACAGCAGTTAATAGAGCAGTAATGAAGAATGGGCCAACACTGAATAAAGAGCAGAGATTGATACTAAACACAGAAGTAACTAGACAGGAAGTGTATGAATGACTAAAAGGAATAGGGGATGATAAGGCTCTAGGGATAGATGGATACAATGCTATATTTTTCAAAAGAGCATGGCACATTATAGGAGATGAGGTGACCATAGCAGTACAAGAGTTCTTCATTACAGGAAGACTATATAGAGCTATTAATTGTACAACCATTACTTTGATACCAAAGACAGAGAATCCAGTAACAATCAAGGAGTATAGACCAATAGCATACTGCACAGTGTTATACAAGCTGATTTCAAAGATACTGGCAGCTAGAATTCAGAAGGTAATTGGAGGGATTATATGTGAAACACAAGATGGATTTGTACCAGGGAGAAGAATAAGGGATAATATTATACTGGCTCATGAACTAGTATTATTAAAAGGAGAGGATAAAGCCCTCTCCTTAAGCCAAGTGACATCATAAGAAAAAGCCACATGGCATAAGTAGTTAATAATTGGTTATTTAGTTAATAATTAGTTATTGGTTATTATTTTTGAATTTAAATATCTATAAAATAATAAATAAAATATTTTATAATATAAAAACGAAAATTAAAAAAAAATTGGGCATTCAAATTGGAAAGTAGTTTCAAGTTGGAGTCTTTAAATTATTTTAAAATGAAAAATCTAATCTATATCTATATATTATTAAAAGGAGAGGATAAAGCCCTCTCCTTAAGCCAAGTGGAATCATAAGAAAAAGCCACATGGCGTAAGTAGTTAATAATTGGTTATTTAGTTAATAATTAGTTATTGGTTATTATTTTTTGAATTTAAATATCTATAAAATAATAAAATAAAATTTTTTAAATATAAAAATGAAAATCTATATATTATTAAAAGGAGAGGATAAAGGCCTCTCCTTAAGCCAAGTGGCATCATAAGAAAAAGCTACATGGCATAAGTAGTTAATAATTGGTTATTTAGTTAATAATTAGTTATTGGTTATTATTTTTGAATTTAAATATCTATAAAATAATAAATAAAATAATTTATAATATAAAAACGAAAATCTATATATTATTAAAAGGAGAGGATAAAGGCCTCTCCTTAAGCCAAGTGGCATCATAAAAAAAAGCCACATGGCATAAGTAGTTAATAATTGTCCATTCAAATTGGAGAGTAGTTTCAACTTGGAATCTTTAAATTATTTTAAAATAAAAAAACTAAAATTTCCAAAAAAAAACCGCCAATTCAAAATTTCTTTTTTCTTAATAATAATTTTTGTTTTCCTTTTTAAAAATAAAAAAAGTTTATTTATTCAGAAAATATTATTGAGAATAATAAAATAAAATATAAAAATATATATCTTCTATTATATTAGCTATATTAAAAAACAAAAATAAAAAAATAACTACTCATTCAAATTGAGGAATGGTTTCAAGTTGGAGTTTAAAAGTTATTTTAAATTATTATTATTATTATTATTATTATTATTATTATTATTATTATTATTATTATATCTATATCTATTATCTATTATCTATTATTATATAATAAAAGGAGGGGTAAAATCACCATATTAAGTCAAGTGGCATAACCATAACATGACAAGTGTACATTTTTAGGACAAAGCTCCAATAAATTTTGAATTTTAAAATTAGATTATAATAAAAAAACGAAAATTTAAATCGAAGGAAGGAACTTGTCTTCACCATGCTCTCAGCTCACGTTAGCTAAACGTGCGCAGAGTGTGGCTACCGGCGAGGGAGAGGAAGACCACGTAAGCATCCAAAGACACCGATCTCAACCATTAGAAACTCAGATACTAATAAATTGAAGGCTGGAGAGGTCACGCAGACACCGGAGCAACAGGTTGCAACTGAACAAGGAGAGGTTGAAAGTGCACCATTAATTAGCTCAGAGATAAGTGGAAATCAGATGCACAACTCTCCTACTCAAGAGGAAAAAGGAGTGAAGGAATATGTGTGATGACCCAAAAGTTCATCCTGTGTAAATTTAGCTAAAAACTGTGTTCCAAGACCCCGAAAGCCTCAGTTAATCTTACCTCGATGTGCGTGTGCAGCCCAGGCACGTAGCCAGAAAGCCTTTATGTGGAAATGTATTAAACAACTGAATTTATGATAATTAATTGAATAAAGTTGACTTTGATCAACATTTTTGGTAAACGGACCCGGACCCATGATTTGACGGTCCTGGAGGGTCCGTAGGAAAATATGGGACCTGGGCGTATGCCCGGAATCAAATTCCGAGGTCCCAAGTCCGAGAAATGATTTTTTTTAAAGAAAATTGTTTTCTAAAAAATAATAAAGACTTTTGAAAATGAACTTTGATGTGAGGGCTGTGTTACCGAGCCCGTATTATGGTTCCGGAGCCCAGAACAGGTTCAATATGTGTTATGTGAGTTATTTCTAAAATTTGGTAAGAAACGGACTTGGTTTGACGTGTTTCGGATCAAAAAATGGAAAATTTAATAGGTTATGAAGTTTGAGGAAATTCTATGGATTTTGAGTTTAATTCATTGTTTTTATGTTATTTTGGTGGTTTAATTACTCGAATAAGTTCGTAGGATGATTTTGAAGTCGTGTGTATATTTGGTTTTGAGCCCCGAGGACTCGGGTGAGTTTCGGGTAGGTGTCGGGGTGCTAAAAGGTTAAAAAATCTGGTGTAAATAGGCTGTTGCTGGTGTCTGATGCTTTGTTCTATGCGATCGCGTAGGGTTAGCTGCGATTGCATAGATTTAAGTGAGGGGGAGGTCAGTTTTCTCTATGCGATCACGTAGAGTTGTCCGCGATCGCATGGGGGTATAGGAGGTCCGGGTGGGGGGCTGGCTAGGTACCCTGTGCGATCGCATAGACTCGTTCGCGATCGCATGGGGAGGGGTTCCTTGAGCCGTGCGATCGCAGGCCCCTGTTCGTGATCGCGGTGCATTATAAGCAAACCTTTATGCGATTGCAGCCCTCTCTTTGCTATCACATAGGCTTATTTAATCCAGTCATTTTAAAGCCTTAAAACAGAACACCCATTACGGGATTTTCATATCTTTCACCATTTTCTTCTTCTCCACTCTTCTTGGACGATTCTTAGGAGACCATTCCACCATAGCTTCATAGGTAAGTGTTCTTAACTCTAATTTCTTCCATTTTCCTTCATCAATCACTAGATTCTAGGTCTAAAAACATGAAATCAAAGGTAGAAATTGGGGGTTTTGGGTAGAGTTAGGACTTTTGGAAATTTTGGGAATTCAACCTCATTTTGAGGTCGGGTTTCAAACAAATTGTATATTCGGGTTCGTGGAGGAATGGGTTATCGGGTTTTTTTCCGAACCTCGAGTTTGGACCAAGTGGGCCCGGGGTCGAATTTTGGTATTTTTGGAAGGATAAAGCACTCTCCTTAAGCCAAGTGGCATCATAAGAAAAAGCGGCATGGTATAAGTAGTTAATAATTGGTTATTTAGTTAATAATTAGTTATTGGTTATTATTTTTGAATTTAAATATCTATAAAATAATAAAATAAAATATTTTATAATATAAAAACGAAAATTAAAAAAATTGTCCATTCAAATTGGAGAGTAGTTTCAAGTTGGAGTCTTTAAATTATTTTAAAATAAAAAAACTAAAATTACAAAAAAACCGCCAATTCAAAATTTCTTTTTTTTTTTTTAATAATAATTTTTATTTTCCTTTTTAGAAATAAAAAAGTTTATTTATTTATAAAATATTATTGAGAGTAATAAAATAAAATATAAAAATATATATCTTCTATTATAGTAGCTATATTAAAAGACAAAAAAAAAAAAAAAACTACTCATTCAAATTGAGGAATGGTTTCAAGTTGGAGTTTAAAAGTTAATTTAAAATATTATTATTATTATTATTATTATTATTATTATTATTATTGTTATTGTTATTATTATTATTATTTTTATTATTATTTTTATATCTATATCTATTATCTATTATCTATTATCTATTATTATATAATAAAAGGAGAGGTAAAATCATCATATTAAGTCAAGTGGCATAACCATAACATGAGAAGTGTAATTTTTTAGGACAAAGCTCCAAGAAAGTTTGAATTTAAAATTAGGTTATAAAAAAAACGAAAATTTATAAAATAAAAAAAATATCAATTCAAATTGGGGAGTTGTTTCAACAATAAATTTGGAGATTCAAAAATCTATATTATTATTATTATATTATTAAAAAGAGATGATAAAGCCCTCACCTTAAACCAAATGGCATCATAAGAAAAAGTCACTTGGCATAAGTAGTTAATAATTGGTTATCTATTTAATAGATAGTTATTGGTTATTATTTTTGAATTTAAATATCTATAAAATAATAAATAAAATATTTATGACATAAAAACGAAAATTAAAAAAAAAATTGCATTCAAATTGGAGAGTAGTTTCAAATTGGAGTCTTTAAATTATTTAAAAAAAAACTAATCTATATCTATATATTATTAAAAGGAGAGGATAAAGCCATCTCCTTAAGCCAAGTGGCATCATAAGAAAATGCCACATGGCATAAGTAGTTAATAATGATTATTTAGTTAATAATTAGTTATTGGTTATTATTTTTGAATTTAAATATCTATAAAATAATAAAATAAAATATTTTATAATATAAAAATGAAAATCTATATATTATTAAAAGGAGAGGATAAAGGCCTCTCCTTAAGCCAAGTGGCATCATAAGAAAAAGCCAAAATTATTTTAAAATAAAAAACTAAAATTTCAAAAAACAAAAAAACGCCAATTCAAAATTTCTTTTTTCTTAATAATAATTTTTGTTTTCCTTTTTAAAAATAAAAAAAGTTTATTTTTTCAGAAAATATTATTGAGAATAATAAAATAAAATATAAAAATATATATCTTCTATTATATTAGCTATATTAAAAAAACAAAAAATAAAAAAAATAACTACCCATTCAAATTGAGGAATGGTTTCAAGTTGGAGTTTAAAAATTATTTTAAAATGTTATTATTATTATTATTATTATTATTATTATTATTATTATTATAATATTTATATCTTTATCTATATCTATTATCTATTATCTATTATTATATAATAAAAGGAGAGGTAAAATCACCATATTAAGTCAAGTGGCATAACCATAACATGACAAGTGTACATTTTTAGGACAAAGCTCCAAGATATTTTGAATTTTAAAATTAGGTTATAATAAAAAAACGAAAATTTAAATCGAAGGAAGGAACTCGTCTTCACCATGCTCTCAGCTCACGTTAGCTAAACGTGCGCCGAGTGTGGCTGCCGGCGAGGGAGAGGAAGACCACGAAAGCATCCAAAGACACCGATCTCAACCATTAGAAACTCAGATACTAATAAATTGAAGGCTGGAGAGGTCATGCAGACACCAGGGCAACAGGTTGCAACTGAACAAGGAGAGGTTGAAAGTGCACCATTAATTAGCTCAGAGATAAGTGGAAATCAGATGCACAACTCTCCTACTCAAGAGGAACAAGGAGTGAAAATTTGTGTGATGACCCAAAAGGTCATCCAGTGTAAATTTAGCTAAAAACTGTGTTCCGAGGCTCCGAAAGCCTCCGTTAATCTCATCTCGATGTGCGTGCACATCCCGGGCACGTAGCCGGGAAGCCTTTATGTGGAAATGTGTTAAACAACTGAATTTATGATAATTAATTGAATAAAGTTGACTTTGGTCAACATTTTTGGTAAACGGACCCGGACCCATGATTTGTCGGTCCCGGAGGGTCCGTAGGAAAATATGGGACCTTGGCATATGCCCGGAATCGAATTCCGAGGTCCCAAGTCCGAGAAATAAATTTTTTAAAGTAAATTATTTTCCTAAAATAATAAAGACTTTTGAAAATGAACTTTGATGTGAGATCTGTGTTACCGAGCCCGTATTATGGTTCCGGAGCCCGGAACTGGTTCAATATGTGTTATGTGAGTTATCTGTAAAATTTGGTAAGAAACTTGGTTTGACGTGTTTCGGATCAAAAAATGGAAAATTTGATAGGTTATGAAGTTTGAGGAAATTCTATGGATTTTGAGTTTAATTCATTGTTTTTGATGTATTTGGTGGTTTAATTACTCGAATATCTTCGTAGGATGATTTTGAAGTCGTGTGTATATTTGGTTTTGAACCCCGAGGGCTCGGGTGAGTTTCGGGTAGGTGTCGGGGTGCTAAAAGGTTGAAAAATCTGGTGTAAATAGGCTGTTGCTGGTGTCTGATGCTTTGTTCTATGCGATCGCGTAGGGTTAGCTGCGATCGCGTAGATTTAAGTGAGGGGGAGGTCAGTTTCCTCTATGCGATCGCATAGAGCTGTCCGCGATCGCATAGGGGTATAGGAGGTCTAGGTGGGGGGCTAGCTAGGTACCCTGTGCGATCGCATAGACTCATTCGCGATCGCATGGGGAGGGTTTCCTTGAGCGGTGCGATCGCAGGCCCCTGTTCGCGATCGTGGTGCATTAGAAGTAGACCTCTATGCGATCGCAGCCCTCTCTTCGCGATTGCATAGGCTTATTTTGTCCAGTCGTTTTAAAGCCTTAAAACAGAATACCCATTACGGGATTTTCGTATCTTTCACCATTTTCTTCTTCTCCACTCTTCTTGGGCGATTCTTAGGAGATCATTCCACCATAGCTTCATATGTAAGTATTCTTAACTCTAATTTCTTCCATTTTCCTTCATCAATCACTAGATTCTAGGTCTAAAACATGAAATCAAAGGTAGAAATTAGGAGTTTTGGGTAGAGTTAGGGCTTTTGGAAATTTTGGGAATTCAACCTCATTTTGGGGTCGGATTTCAAAACAAAAGTATATTCGGGTTCGTGGGGGAATGTGTTATCGGGTTTTGGTCCGAACCTCGAGTTTGGACCAAGTGGGCCCGGTGTTGAATTTTGGTATTTTTGGAAGAATTATGGGAAATGTATAATTAGGCTTTGGGACTGAGTTATTGAATAATTATTGATGTTATTAAGTCAATTATGTCTAGATATTATCGTTTCAGAGTCGGATTCAAGTGGACGGGCCGTGATTGAGGCTTGACTTGCATTCTTGGAGCCGAGGTAAGTGTTTACCCTAACCTTAGCTTGAGGAAATAGGTATAGAGTATTATTTGCTATGTGTAATTCATGTCCAAAGTATAGGTGAGGTGACGGGTACCTATATGTTGTGGTCAAGCATGCCCGTGAGTCGAATTTTGATGAGTTATTTAATGTTCTTTGATATTCTATGTGCCGTGAATTATTGGGAACCTTGGAAGTGGTATCTTGAGGTTATTTCATGACGTATAAAGTTATTGATTATGTGTTCGGTCGAGGGTTTTACTGTTGACATTATAATTCTGAGTGAGATTGGTTGTAGCTGAGTCCCTTGCCGGGACAATAGAATTTTGTTGATTATTTCCGTACACTTGAAATGTCGTATTGTCAATCTTTCATATCAATTGTTGCTTTTATATTTATTTATGCACGAGGGGACATTCCGTGCCGAGTGATTATTATTTATGCACGAGGGGACATTTCGTGCCGAGCATTATTATGTATGCACGAGGGACATTCCATGCCGCGTGATTTTGAGGCTATGCACGAGGGGACATGCCGTGCCTTCTCCTGTCTATTTTATTTGTTTCGAGTTGTTATTTCCTGTTTTACTTCTACATTTTCGTTAGTACTTGATTCTATTGTGTTAGCAATTGTTGCCCCTTTTATCCCTAGCATGTTCTTCCCCGTAACTGTATTTCTTGTTTATTTTCTGCTATACTATAGAACTGCACAGGTACAATTTGTTGTCGTATCCTAGCCTCGTCACTACTTCGCCGAGGTTAGGTTCGACACTTATTCAGTACATGGGGTCGGTTGTACTGATGCTACACCTGCACTTCTTCATGTTGTGCAGATTACGCAGCCGGACCCAGTGTACATCGTTAGGGGGAGTGTTCTTCAGTCCATTCCAGACGACACCGAGGTAGTTCCGCAGGCGTTCGTGGATCTCGGCGTCACTGTCTATCTTTCATTCTGTCATCTATGTGTTTCCAGACAGATATATCATCTTATTTCAAACTGTTGTTTTTAGCTAAATCTTAGACTGGTTCGTGAGGTTGTGACTCCATTTATGGGTTTTTGTACTTAAAGGGATGTCTTCGTTATTGGTTGTTGTTGTTTAGATTTTGTTAAATGCTTCCGCACTTTATCTCAATTATATAGTCAATGTTTATTACTTTCACTTGTTAATAAATCAATTCAATTAACACGTTGGCTTGCCTAGCGGGTGAAACGTTAGGCGCCATCACGACCTCAAGGTGGGATTTCGGGTTGTGACAATTTGCTACTGGAACTGAAGGGAAATCCGATAAAACAGTAACGGAAGGGGTGAGACAAGTCAACCCAAGCAAGGAAACTATGAGTGCACATGGTGTGGAAGTTAAGGGACCAAGAGATGAGCAGAGTAAAGGAACTACAGAGGCAAATCCAATAGATCGACGACAGGAGGCGAAAAAGTGGATAAATTTATTTCAACAAAATAGAGTGGCTACTCATGGAATGGCTTTGAAATATATACCTCCACAGATTATAGATGGCCAAACAGTGGTGCAGCTTGAGATGCAGGATGTGAAGGAAAAAAAAGAGAAGTGGAGTGCAACAATGATTGCTTATATTGTGGGTGAAAACTCAGGATATAATGCTATGTGAAGGTATATTTCTCAACACTGGCTTGACATTGTTGAACCAGATCTGTTTCTTCATGAAGATGATTATTATGTGATAAAGTTTCAAAATATGGATGATATTGTGATGACCCCATCACCTATGTTATTACCCATCCCGTACTCCCGAGGCCTTGAAAACCTCCTTTGTATTTGCCTCGATTTGTGTGCGCAGTCCGGGCGCGTAGCCGGACAGCTTAAATATGAAATTCTGTGAAAAATACCAAGATTTGATATTAAAATGAATAAATTTGACTTCGGCCAATATTTTGGATAAACGGACCCGGACCCGTGATTTTACGGTCCCGGAGGGTCTGTAGGAAAATATGGGACTTGGGCGTATGCCCAGAATCGAATTCCGAGGTTCCAAGCCCGAGAAATAAATTTTTGAGTAAAATTGTTTTCTGAAAATATTTAAGGAAATTGAAAAAGAAATCTGATTAGAAAGTGATGGTATCGGACCCATATTTTGGTTCCGGCGCCCGGTAAAGGTCTTATATATGGTTTAAGTCCTTTATGTAAAGTTTGGTTGAAATCGGATTTCGTTTGATGTGTTTCGGACTTAAAAATGGAATACTTGATGTTTTATGAAATTTGATAGGATTCATGGACTTTGAGGCTTAATTTGATGTATATGATGTTTTTTTGGCGATTTGATCGCACAAGCAAGTTTGTAGGATGTTGTGTGAGTAATATATGAAATTTGGTGTCGTTCCGAGATGTACTCGACACGTTGTTAGCAAAGTTAGAAAACTTTAAATTCCTAAGTTTGGTTCTTGAGGATTGGGGGTGTGAATTCGAGTTTTAGCATTTTTTTGAGTGTTCTGAAGGCTTGAGCGAGTCCGTATATTGATTTGGGACTCGTTGGTATGTTTTTTCAGGGGCTCGGGTGGACCCCACACGAGGCCAAAAACCAGCAAAAATCACTGCTGGTGCGCAGCAGCTGGTGTGACCGCTGGTGCGGACTTGTGCCCGCTGGTGCGAGTCCGCTGGTATGGAGTTCCTTCGCAGGCGCGACTCCGCTGGTGCGGGTTTTTCCTCGCAGGTGCGGTCCCAAAGTCGCAGGTGCGGAACCCCTGTAGGCAGCCTCATTTAAAATGCCCAATTTCGAGTTTCTTCTTCATTTCTCAACTCCCAACCTCCATTAGAGCTCCTCCAAGCTAGGGAAAGGGCTGCCCAAGTTCAGTTCATCCAGGTAAGAAATTTTCTAGTCCGTTTTCATGACTTTTTAACATCAAATTCAAAGAAAAATTCTCCTTCCATTACCTTAAATTCATTGGAAATCCTAGAAAGATGTGGGGTTTTGGGAAAATAGTGAAACTTCATTTTTAGCCATAAATTTCTAAATAAATTATGTAATTACAACCCTTAGGCTTCGGGTAATTCAATTCTTCAAGAGTCTTCGAAATCCGAGCGTGTGGGCCCGGGGTCGAAATTCCTAATTTCGTCAAGAATGCTTAAACTTTGGGATTTCTTGTTAATTCTCCTTCTTGGGACTGAAATTGATTTAATTATACTATGTTTGGCTAGTTGTGAGCCGTCAAGAGTAGTTTTGGAGTTTCGGGCGCATCCTTTGATCCGGTCCTTGGTCCGAGGAGTGATTTTATCGAGGTGAGTCTCCTTTCCAACCTCGTGAGAGGGAAATTGTCCCTCTAGGTAACCTTGATTGCTATGTGATCTTGTTTGGGGGCTACGAATGCACCAAGTGACGAGAGTCCGTACGTAGTGGCTATTACTGCTTCCGGGTAGTTAGGACACAACATGTTCATTGTTTTTCACTATTGTAGCCTAAATATGACTTGTATTCTTGTGTGATTGGTATTGTTGCCTTTGAACGTGGTGATACTTGGTTTGATTTAAGTGTGATAAGAATAATCAGAGGATGGGATCTGGCCGTACGCCGTGGCAGAGTGATGATTGATTATATTGTGGGATCGGGCCGTACGCCACGGCAGAGTGATGAGAAAGTATATATATTATGGGAGCGGGCCGTACGCCACAGCGAGGATTACAGGATGGGATCGGGCCGTACGCTACGGTGAGGATTACAGGGTGGGATCGGGCTGTACGCCACGACGAGGATTACAGGATGGGATCAGGCCATACGCCACGGTGAGGATTACAGGATGGGATCGGGCCGTACGCCACGACAAGGATTACAGGATGGGATCGGGCCGTACGCCACGGCGGATATCAACCTTGGTGGATTTTGGATTGTTATTTGATATCTAATATCGATGTACTTGGTGATTTGTCTTTCATGCCTATTGTTTTCCTTACATCTTGCTTACTTTATTACTGTTGGACCTTAGTGAGTATCAAGTCGACTTCTCGTCACTACTTCTTCGAGATTAGGCGGGATATTCACTGGGTACATATTTATGTATGTACTCATGCTGCACTTTCTTTTTCTTCTGTACTTGACTGTACAGGTCCGGAGGTTGGTACGTCTGATCATCAGTCCAGTGCTAGATACTGACCGAAGTTGGTTATACTTCACGGTGAGCTGCTCTTCCTGGCGATTCCTGGCAGCACCTTGGAGTTTCCTTTTGTTATTTTCCTCGTCTATTTCATTCAGACTAGGGGATTGTATATACTTGTGTATTCTGGTGTATTCTGATAGTTGCCCACGACACTCGTGACACTAGTTCCTGGCACACACGTGCGTACATTTTGGGTTGTTGGGATGCATTTTCATACATATGATTATTTTTTGACTCACGTATCAGATGTCTTATTTTCATGTCACCGGCTAATATCATGTAAATAAATGCTTAAAACTGGTAAAAGTTGGATTAATTCATCACATGGGAAGGGTAACACTTAGTAGAATTTATGTTGGCTTGCCTAACTCTGTTGTTGGGCGCCATCACGACCCGTGTGGGAAATTGGGTCGTGACAGATATGCACAAAATTTTCTATGCTGGACCTCATACTATAAGAAACAAACCAATTATTCTTAAACCTTGGACTCCAGATTTTGATATCAGTAAGGAATATCTAACTGATATCCCCCTAAGGGTGATTTTCCCCAAATTACCTATGAGCTGCTGGGGAAATGAAGCATTGAATAAGATTGCAAGTGCGGTTGGAAAGCCTTTGTTTGCTGATGAATGCACAACTAAACAAACAAGGATTTCGTATGCAAGGATGCTTATTGAAGTAAATGTGACAAAAACTCTGCCTACTGAGATCATGGTGATGGATCCTAGAGGAAAGGTACTCCAACAGGACATAAGCTATGAGTGGAAACCAGCCTATTGTGACAAATGTCAAGTTATTGGGCATATATGTCATAACCATCAAGGAAATAAGGAGCAGAGGGAAGTGCAACCACAAAGAAGAAGGGAAACAAAGAAGGTTACATATGAATGGAGAACCAAAGGACCTATTACGAAAGAAGTGATAAATGTAGAACAGGCTAATGCAGAAGCAAGTGCGAGTGAAACACCTAAGACACCTGGTGTGAAAGACAAAATTGCAGATGACAAAGTTGGAGCTCAAAAGGAGAATTGCAGTCAAGACCAAATCAGTCAACTGGTGATAAGGGAAAAATATCAAAGAGATGGTGGATAAAGGGAAGAAAACACTAAACTTTAACTTTGAGAACTTTCCTATGCTGACACCACAGTCTAGTAGAAACAGTACAAGAAGAGGGACACCAAGTACCAGTGGAGCTTATACCTTACCTCATTATAGAGGCGGGGAATGCAGAAACCAATAAATGAAGTGGTTAATATGGAATGTGAGGGGTATCAAAAAATGGTATAAGAGGAAGGAGATGAAAAATTATTTTGAAAAGCAAAAATATCAAACTGGCAGGGATCATTGAAACTAGAGTGAAGAAGAAAAATGCAAAAACAACCAGCCAACACATAGCACCTGGATGGGAGATGATTAATAACTATAATGCAGCAATAAATGATAGAATATGGATTCTATGGGATCCTAACTACTATGATGTGAGGTTGATAAAAGCAGAAGCTCAGGTGATACACTGTATTGTCTCCAAAACTAGCAATGATGGAGAATATGCAGTATCTATAGTTTATGGATATAATACAGTTGAGAAGAGGAATTATGGGAGAATTTGAAGGAGATAAATCAGATGATAACCAACCCTGGATAATTGGAGGTGATTTTAATGCTGTACTGCAATTGCAAGATAAGAAACATGGAAATCCAGTCACTAAAGCTGAAACTCAAGACTTTAATGATTGTATCCAAGAGCTAAAGTGGAATGAACTAAACTGGGAAGGTGAATATTATACATGGTCCAACAAGCAGGATGGTGAATATAGAATATGGAGTAGGATTGATAGGGTATTTGGAAACTATGAATGGATGATGAAATAGGGACATATAGCTACTGTGTATGATCAGCCTTTCATATCAGATCATGCACCTATGAGTTTGTCGTTCAATGAATTACAGAGAAGCAGGAGAGTTCCTTTTAAATTCTTTAATGTGTGGGCTGGACATGAGAGGTTTCTACTGGAAGTTCAACAGATATAGAACCAAAAATTACATGATCAAAAAATGAAAAATGTGTGGATGAAGCTGAAGGCATTAAGGATAGTATTGAAAAAACTTAATGTAGAGGAATTCAAATTTATCAAAAGGAAGATAGAACTGAGCAGAATTGAGCTAGAGAAAGTATAGCAAGATATAAATTCTGACAGCAATGTAGAGATATTATTGAAAGAGAAAGAATTGATGCTGAATCTGGAGAAATGGAGTATGATAGAAGAAGGTGCTTTGAGACAGAAAGCCATGGCAAAATGGATACAATTGGGAGACTCTAACACTAAATATTTTTCTGCTGTGATGACAGAAAGGTGCCAGAGGAAACAAATTACTAAATTACAAGCTATCAATGGGAGCAGATTAACTGACGCAGAGAGTATTAAAAAGGAGGTTGTGGATTTTTACAAGACCTTGATGAGAAGTGCTGCTCATATACTACCTGCTATAGATAAGGAGATCATGAGAAAAGGAGCCAAACTTAATCAACAACAAAGAATTGACCTATGCAGAGATGTGACTACAGAAGAGATATATGAAGGATTATGCTCTATAGGTGATGATAAAGCACCTAGAGTAGATGGTTATAACGCATTCTTCTTCAAGCAAGCTTGGCATATTGTCAAAGATGAAGTTATGGGGGCTATTCTGGAATTTTTTTAGTGTGGAAAGTTGTATAGAGCAATAAACTGTACAACTGTAACTCTGGTGCTCAAAAGTGTCTAAACGTAAAATTGTTAGAGAATTCAGGCCAATTGCATGCTACACTGTCCTGTATAAGCTGATATCAAAGATTTTGGCAGCTAGGATTCAGAAAGTGATTGGAACAGTGATAAATGAAGCTCAAGCAGGATTCATACCTGGAAGGAAGATTGCAGACAACATCATATTGGCTCATGAGCTAGTGAAGGCATACACTAGGAAGAATCTGTCTCCTAGAGTTATGATCAAGATAGACCTTCAAAAAGCCTATGATTCTGTGGAATGGAAATTTATGAAACAAGTAATGGAGGAGCTAGGATTTCCTCAAATATTCATAGGATGGGTTATGGAATGTGTCCAGACAGTTAACTACTCTATTGTAGTTAATGGTGAACCAACAAGACCTTTCAATGCTGCAAAGGGGCTAAGGTATGGTGATCCCATGTCACCTTTCCTTTTTGCTATTGCTATGGAATATCTGAGTAGGAACCTGTCTAGTTTGAAAGAGGAGAAGGAATTCAAGTATCATCCTAGGTGTGCAAAACTTGGGATCACTCACCTAAGTTTTGCAGAAGACCTTCTGCTATTTGCTAGGGGTGATTTGAAATCTGTGCAAGCAATGCAACAAAAGTTCAAGCAGTTCACTCAAGCATCTGGATTACAAGAAAATTTAAGCAAGAGTGAAGCATATTTTGGAGGTGTTCAAGAGACAAACAGACAACAAATATTGCAGTGCTTAGGACTTACAAGTAGAGAACTCCCATTCAAGTATCTTGGAGTCCCTTTATCTACGAAGAAGCTGAGCTTATTGCAATGGCAACCACTTATTGAAAAAATGACAAAGAATTACTTCTTGGACTGCTAAAACTCTTTCCTATGCAGGCAGAGTGCAACTAGTTCAGAGTGTCTTGTTTGGGGTGCATGCTTTCTGGGCACAACTTTTTATCCTTCCAGATAAGGTGATTAAAGTGGTAGCGGGGATATGTAGATCCTATGTGTGATCTGGGACAAATGAAATTACAAAGAAGGCTTTGATAGCATGAGATAAAGTGTGCTTACCTAAGGTAGGTGGTGGACTCAACATAATCAATTTGAAGCTGTGGAACAAGGCAGCCATAGCAAAAACATGCTGGGATCTAGCTCATAAGCAGGACAAATTATGGATCTGATGGATCCATGCTAATTATGTAAAGAATCAGCAAGTGAGGACAATGATAGTTCCTCAACAAGCATGCTGGATGGTAAGAAAAGTTATTGAGTCATACAGTATCCTAGAAGATGTACAGTTTTCACCAAGTCAGAAGAAGAGTATGATCAGGCAAATATACCTTCACCTGCTTGGATATTATAGAAGAATGGAATGGAAGACGTTGATGTTTCAAAATGCAGCAAGACCAAAAGCAAAATTCATTATGTGGCTCATGATTCAGGAGAGGCTAATGACTTGTGACAGGTTAGTTAACTGGAAGATCAATGTAGAACCATACTGTGTGATGTGTAAAAAAGAAAAGGAAACAAGAGATCACCTATTCTGGCAATGTGAATATTCAGTTCAAGTATGAAACAAAATGTGTAAATGGATTGGAAGAAAGAAGCTGGGAAGTGGAAATTGGCAACAATTCCTTCAATGGTCCATTACTGAAGCAAAAGGGAAGTCTTCATGTGCGATGGTATTCAAAATGATGTATGCAGAAGTAGTATATCATATATGGCTTGAAAGAAACAGAAGAGCCTTTGAGAACAAGAACAGAAATGTAGAGCAAATCTCAAAAGATATATCATATATAGTTAGTGTTAGAGTTACTCCTAGAAACAAACTTTTTGTGTATAGTTTATGTTTCTAGGTAGTTTAGTATGGGGAGTATTCAAAAGATAAGCAAGTTGTGTTAGCTTTGCTTTGATATGTAATTACTATTTGGTGATTAATAAAAAGAAGTTAGTTACCAAAAAACAAAAAACAAAAATTTAAAAAATAAAGAAATATCAATTCAAATTTGGGAGTTGTTTCAACAATAAATTTGGAGATTCAAAAATAATTTAAAATTAAAAGGAGAGGATAAAGAGCTCTCCTTAAGCCAAGTGGCATCATAAGAAAAAGTCACATGACATAAGTAGTTAATAATTAGTTATTAATTATTATTTTTGAATTAAATATCTATAAAATAATTAAATAAAATATTTTATAATATAAAAACGAAAATTAAAAAAAAATTGTCCATTCAAATTGGAGAGTAGTTTCAAGTTGGAGTCTTTAAATTATTTTAAAATAAAAAAACTAAAATTACAACAAAAAAACGGTGCCAATTCAAAATTTCTTTTTAAGAATTTAAGGAACCAACAATTAAGGTACTGGATGTTTGGATCTTTCACTTCTAAGAGGAAGATTACATTCAACTATATCTCCCAAAAGAGTTGCTAGAGGATTACAAATACAAAATAAAAATGAATTATTGAATGTAATTTATCATATACATAAATCAACATAATAGTGGTATATTTATAATGTAATTTAAGAGATAATATTTTCTTAAATAATGTGGTAATCAATCAAAATAATTTAATCTTATATATTAAGTAGCTATGAAAGAGTCTCATATATTGAATTAGCAAATAAGCTGATAGTTAGGATTTTACAAAACCAATATGATTTAATGTGCTCAAATAAACTAAATCACATTTTGACATGATATTAACAATCAGCTTAAAATAAAATGTTGGATTACTTTGAATTTGAGATGAGAAATCTTTTTATATTAGAATGATAAAAGTTTAAATTAAGAAATCTCAAGCAACTCATTAAAATTTTAGAAATATAACAAATTTATAATATAGATAATTTTAATAATGATTGGAATTATTATTAAATATTATGTTAAAAATAATATAGAGAGACAATTTAATTTTTAATCTTGAAGATCGAGAAAGCCATTGAGCAATTTTAAGACAATATCTATTAGCTTATTCGTTTTGGACCATGTTAATTTTCATATTATTTATAGCACAACCAATATAATTACGATATTTGAGTATCATTCAAAGGTTATTCGATAATTATATGATTCATTTAATTTAATTACAGTGAACTTTTATTATTGGATAGGTGAGACGATAATTATGATTTAGTTAAAACCATAATCTAACATGCTCAAACCAATTAGATTATACTTTTAACATTCTTTAATAGTCTGCGCATCGCACGGGTCGTAATACTCGTTATATAATAAAAGGAGAGGTAAAATACATGACAAGTGTACATTTTTAGGACAAAGCTCCAAGAATGTTTGAATTTTAAAATTAGGTTTTAATAAAAAACAAAAAATTAAAAAATAAAAAATATCAATTCAAATTGGGGAGTTGTTTCAACAATAAATTTGGAGATTCAAAAATCTATATTATCTATCTATTATTAAAAGGAAGGAAGTCATCCATGAGATTTTGCCAAGTGTCATGTGTAGAAAATTCCATGTCACAACTGTAGAATAAAACTAGTTAGTTTGTTATTAATTAGTTATCTTTTTGAATTTGAATTTAAAATTTTAACTATCAATATGGTAGTTATTTGAATGTTGTACGTAGGTAAATAAACGTTTTAGATTAAAAATGATATACAAGTTAAACTGGATTTTCCTTATATCTTCAAATATAAAAAATAAAAAAAGAAAATCAACACCTCAACTGCTAAAATTTCTCCTAAATCATAGGCACAGAATAATAAGAAAAAATCAAACTTTCTCTCCCCTCCCCACCTATACGTGAGGGATAAAGAATTCCTTTTTAAGAGTGGTGTTATAACGTGATGTAACTGCATAACCATCACTATTTTTTTGAGGAAAAACTGTTCTTTTAAAAGTACTTTAATCTTTTTGTACATAATCATTCACTATTTCTTTAATTCTACCTTCTCTAATCTGAAAAGCCAAACTCCAAATAGTCTGTTTTATATTGTTTAAACTTGCAAACGCTTTGTACTTGCAATCAACAAAGATTGGAAGGAAAAATAATTTCTTCATGGCAAGAACATAATATCATGCGTACACCAAGAAGATCATTTCTACTGCATTTGGAATTATAGCACCAAAAGATAACTCCTCAATGGTAGGCCATTATTATCGTTGGTTTATGGGTGATCTTTTGTTATTATCAATGTGATGTCAATAATACATGTTGTCATTTGAGTACAATTTTTCAATTTTTGTTAATTTTTTAAACTATAACAACTTGGTAAATTTTGATGCAACACAAATATCTATTATTAGCCGCGTCAAAAGATTTTCCTGAATAGGTAGATAGAGTTCGCCGTCGAAATGTTATATATAAGTTACGATGAGCCAGTTGGTTTAAATTAAATATTACCTTAGTAGTAGCTACGAAAGGAGAAGTTATTATAATTCTACCTAGATTGCCCTATCATGTTTTTGCTGTAATTCTTTTGCCTTTTTATTGTCTAGCCTGAAAGTTATGCAGTAGCCATTGAAAGAGAAAAAGAAAACGATGGAAGGAAAATTCTTTAACTCAGATGTATAAATTGTTTTTGAGAAAAGAGATTTGAGTTGAATATATTTACCTTTTATTTTGTGAGCAGCGGATAGTGTTGCCATTGACGGCAGAGAAGAAAGGAATAGGTGAAAAAGGGAAAGAGAATTGGATTTGCATTTTAGGTGAGAAGACAAAATAACCGTATATATATATATATATATATTATATATATATATCGATGATTATTAAAAGAGTAATATCAGGCCTCACATGTGAGAATATACTAGCTAAGTATGTTGTTATTAAAAGGGTAATAAGCAAGACATTAAGTCAATTGATAAACTAATAAAATTTTACATTACAGTATAACGGTATTAAGTAATTGTAACGATCCGATCGGTTGTTTTGTGCTCTAACGCGTCGTTCAGCGGTTTAAAATCGTGAGCAGCTTCGTTTCAGGTATTATGACCCGTGGGCGTGGTCGGAATTGAATTCCAGGAAGTTTAGAATTGATTTGGAAAGAAAATTCTCATTTCAGAAGCCTTAAGTTGGAGAAATCAACTAAGATTGGAATTTTGAGTAAACGATCTCCGAATCAGGATTTGAAGGTTCCAGCAGGTTCGTATGATGATTCCGGACTTGGGTGTATGTCCGGATCGGGCTTTGGATAACCTGGGAGCGTTTCGGCGTATATTGTGGAAATTGGCATTTTAGAAGGATTTCATGAATTGGGGCTTGAAGTGCATATCAGTGAGGTTGATGTCCGTTTGGGATTCTGATCTGGGAATAACTCCGTATGGTGATTCTGGAATTGGGAGTGCGATCGGAAGTAAATTTGGATGTCCGTAGGTCATTTTAGAGTCATTTGGATAAAGATAGAAATTTGAAGGTTTTTGGGAAATCCGATCGGAAGTGGAAGTTTTGATATCGAGGTCGGAATGCGATTCCGGAAGTTGGAGCAGGTCCGTAATGTTGAATATGACTTGTGTGCAAAATTTGAGGTCAATCGGGTGTGATTTGATAGGTTTCGACGTCGGATGTAGAAGTTTGAAATTCTAAGTTCTTAAAGAATTGGATTTGAGTGCGATTCGTGATTTCGGCGTTGTTTGATGTGATTTGAGGGCTCGAGCAAGTCCGTGTCATGTTTTGGAACAGGTTGGTGTGATTGGACAGGGTCCCGGGGGCCTCGGGTGGATTCCGGGTGGTTAACAGATCAAAGTTGAGGTTGGAAAAAGGGCTGAAGCTGCTGTCATCTGGTGCAACCGCACCTGCGAGTATTTGATTGCAGGTGCGGCGTGGGCGCCGCAGGTGCGAGTGTGGGCTTGGCTTGGCTTGGCTGGGGACCGCAGGTGCGATGGATATTCCGCACCTGCGAAGCCGCAGGTGCGGACAATGGGGCGCATGTGCGATTTGGGCTGAAGTTGAGGATAACCGCAGGTGCGGAGGAAGGACCGCAGGTGCGGAAATTGACCTGGGCAGAATGTTTTTAAACGAGAATTTTGGGTTCATTGCCTTCATTTCTTCATAGTTTAGGCGATTTTGGAGAGCTTTTCAAGGGAGATTTCACCAAGCATCAAGAGGTAAGTGATTCCTTCTCATTTCCAAGTTGAATAAAAGATCATTACATAAGTTTGATATGGGAAGTTGTAGGAAATTGGGGTTTTTGAAGAAAAACCTAGAAAATGTAAAATTTGGATTTTAGCCACGAATTGAGCATGAATATTTGAGTAAATTATATATTTGAGTTAGTAAGGCTATGGGTCGAATGTATCTTCGAGAAATTTCAGATTCCGGACACGTGGGTCATTTCTGCGAGCGGGGTTGGGAAAATATATAAACTGAATTTGTTGTGAGTATTAGGATGAATGTTTATTGCTTTACCGTTATGTGGTAGTTTCGGAGCGTTGTGCGTCTGTTGGAGTCATCGGAAGGGCTTGGAAGTCGATATTGGAATTTCGGAGCGAGGTAAGTCTCCTTTCTAACTTTGTGAGGGGGAATCGTCCCCTTAGGTGAATTAATTCAGTATATGCTATTATCTTCGGGGGCTACGTACGCACGAGGTGACGAGAGTCAGTGCGTAGCTACTATTATGCCATGTCCGGGTAGCCTAGGACCCACTAGCATGCCTTATGTGTCTACCTGTAACCCTGCATGTAATATTAAACTGCTAATATGACCGAAAATGTAATTTAATGTCTAAAGGAAAGCTAGAGCTCATATTGTTAACCTTCTAAAAATAGAATTGTTTCCACTGTGAATATATGTGTACCTGGACTGGGTTGTATCATGGAGTATCACTAAACTTGACAAATGAGTTTCAAAAACAAAGATTTCAAAACCTAATTTTATGTTTCTTTTAATAAATATTTTATCACTTTCCTGAGAAAAACTATTTTTCTTGATAAAATACTAATTTATTATGTGGATATGTGTAACTTTGGGTGTGATTTATATGACTATTCCCTTAAGTGCCACTTAGGTCTAATTTCTAGACATTTATGTTATTGGTATTTCCTTGATGTTGCCTAT
>ML380213.1:6905-54540 GCA_005239525.1 Nicotiana knightiana
ATATGAGATGTCTGGTGGGAGCGGGTTGCACGCCGCAACAAGGAGTGATAAGGGTGGACAGGTGGGATCGGGTTGCACGTTGCAACAGGAGTAATAAGGGTGATATATTTAGGGAGGAGCAATAAGGGTGGACAGGTGGGAGCGGTTTGCACGTCGCAACAAGGAGCAATAAGGGAGGACATTTATATTTTTACTGAATTTCAAAAAAAATAAAAATTTGAAAGGCTTAAATGTTTATTTTACTATTCATATTTTCGGCACTACTTTTATTTAAAGTTAAAGTTTGGAAACTTGAAAATTATTTGAGAATTGTTATAGATGAGGCCTGGAAAGGCGGCTGAGTTTTTTTATTGTTGTTGCAGTACTTAATTATTTGTTTAGATTTCTTTCTCTAATTTATATATTATTGTCACAGGTTATATTGCTAAAGCCCCAATGTAGCCTCGTCACTACTTCGTCGAGGTTAGGCTCGACACTTACTCAGTACATGGGGTCGGTTGTACTGATACTACACTCTGCACTCTTTTGTGCAGATCCAGGTACCGGTCAGCAGTAGAGATATTTATTGTTACGTGAAGTTATTGGGTGATTCTGTAATTGATTATGAACAACTATTAAGATCATTTTGAGCCGAAAGGGTGTTCCATTTAAATGGTCAGACGAGTGTGGGTGGAACTTTCAGAAGCTCAAGATGGCTTTGACTACGGTGCCAGTGTTGGTGTCGCCCACAGGTTCAGGATTTTGCATGGTGTATTGTGGTGCATCTCGTATTGGATTAGGTGCAGTATTAATGCATGATGGCAAGGTGATTGCATATGCATCTCGACAGCTGAAGGTCCATGAGAAGAATTATCACGTTCATGACTTAGAGTTGGGAGTCATTGTTCATGCATTGAAGATTTGGAGGCACTATCTTTATGGCGTGTCGTGTGAGGTTTTCAGTGATCATCGCAGTCTCCAGTATTTATTCAAGAAAAAGGATCATAATTTGAGGTAGCGGAGATGGTTAGAGCTACTAAAAGATTATGATTTCACCATATTGCATCACCCCGATGCATTGAGTAGAAAGGCAGTGAGAATGGGCAGCCTTGCGTATATTCCAGTTGGTGAGAGACCGTTGGCTTCAGACATCCAGACGTTGGCTACTCATTTCGTGAGGTTGGATATTTCGCCCAGCAGTGTCTAGCTTGTACAGTCGCTCGGTCTTCTCTAATTGTGCGTATCCGAGAGTGGCGGGATGATGACCCGCATTTGGCGGTCCTTAGGGACACAGTTCGGCATGGTGATGCCAAGCAGGTTACAGTTGGAGATGATGGTGTTTTGAGGATGCAAAGTCGTTTATGTGTGCCTAATGTTGATGGCCTTTGTGAGTTGATCCTTGAGGAGGCTCACAGTTCCAAGTATTCGATCATCCAGGTGCGGCCAAAATGTACCAAGACTTGAGGCAGCATTATTGGTGGAGAAGAATGAAGAAGGACATTGTTGCGTATGTGGCTCGTTGCTTAAATTGTCAAAAGGTAAAGTATGAGCATCAGAGACCTGGCGGTTGGCTTCAGCAGATAGAGATTCCTGAGTGGAAGTGGGAGCGTATCACTATGGACTTCGTTGTTGGGCTCCCACGGACTCATAGGAAATTTGACGCAGTTTGGGTTATTGTAGATAGGCTGACTAAATCAGCACATTTCATTCCTGTGGCAAGTACTTGTACTTCAGAGCGGTTGGCTGAGCTATATATCCGGGAGATTGTTCGCCTTTATCGTGGGCCCGTGTCTATGATTTCTAATTGGGGTACGCAGTTTACTTCGCACTTTTGAAGGGCAGTTCAGCATGAGTTGGGTACCCAAGTAGAGTTGAGTACAACATTTCACCCTCAGACTGACGGGTAGTCCGAGAGTACCATTCATATATTGGAGGATATGCTCTGCGCTTGTGTTATTGACTTTAGAGGTTCTTGGGATCAGTTCTTGCCATTAGCTGAGTTTGCCTATAATAATAGTTATTAGTTGAGCATTCAGATGGCTCCTTATGAGGCATTATATGGTAGATGGTGTAGATCGCCAGTTAGATGGTTCGAGCGGGGAGAGGCTCAGTTGTTGGGTACAGACTTAGTTCAGGAGGCCTTAGATAAGGTCAAGATTATTCAAGAGAGACTTCGTGCAGCTCATTCTAGGCAAAAGAGTTATGTCGATCGTAAGGTTCGTGATGTGGCATTCATGGTTGGAGAGAGAGTATTGCTTCGTGTGTCACCCATGAAGGGTGTTATGAGATTTAGGAAGAAGGGTAAGTTGAGCCCTAGGTATATCGGGCCATTTGATATTCTTGATAGAGTGGGGGAGGTAGCTTATAGACTTGCATTGCCTCCAGGGTTATCCTCAGTTCATCCGGTATTCCACGTGTCTATGCTCCGGAAATATCATGGTGACCCGTCCCACGTGTTATATTTCAGCTCTGTCCAATTGGACAAAGACTTGACTTATGAGGAGGGGCCGGTAGCCATTTTAGACCGGCATGTTCGTCAGTTGAGATCTAAGAGTTATCCTTCAGTTCGAGTGCAGTGGAGAGGCCAGCCCATTGAGGCAGCTACTTGGGAGTCCGAGTCGGACATGCAGAGTAGATATCCACAATTGTTCGCCAATTCAGGTAGTTTTCTATGTCCGTTTGAGGACGAACGTTTGTTTTAGAGGTGGAGATTGTGATGACCCAAGGGGTCATTTTATGAATTTAGAATCCGCTCTATGCTTAATAGCCATAAAAAGACTAATTTTAAATACCTCAATTTGCGTGCGCAATCCGGGCGTGAAATCGGAAAGCTTTTATGTGAAAATATGAGAAATAGTGATTTCTAGAATTTAAATTTGATTATAGTTGACTTTGGTCAACATTTTGAGTAAACGGACCCGGATCTGTGTTCCGATGATCCCGAGAAGTCCGCAGTAAAATATGGGACTCGAGAAGTCCTTAGAAATCAATTTTTGAAAGAAATTATTTTGCTGAATTATTAATGAAATAAAGAAATGAATTAACGTTTGAAACCGTTGGTATGGGGCCCGTATTTTGGTTCCGGAGCTTGATACAGATTTGTTATGATATTTAAGCCTTGTCTGTGAAATTTGGTGAGAATCAGAATTTATTTGACGTGATTCCGACGCCCGGTTGATAAATAGTGAACTTTAAGTGTTCTTGAGAAAAATAATGAGTTTTGAGGTTTAATTCATAGTTTTACATGTTATTTTCATGATCTGATCGCACGAGCAAGTCTGTATGATACTTTTAGACTTGTGTGCATGTTTGTTTTAGAGCCCCGAGGGCTCGGGTGAGTTTCAAATAGGTTTGGGTTGTGTTGCGCTCGTTCTTTCTTATGCTTCGATGTCGTTTCTTCAAGAATAAATGATATCATATTGAACAAATGAGCTCCGATTTCTATTTTGAATGAAGTATTAGATTCGTCTCGTAATTACGGGCCCGTATCAAAAGGAATCATAGAATTTGGACATCGTATGAGGATTTTATGATCATTTTATTAAGGTTGCCAAATTTTCAGGTTAATTACGAAATTGCTATTGACGTCGTATTAAAATCGAGTTTTGGGATCGTTTGGCACGATAAACGAGGCAGAATAGCTGGCAGAAAAATATATATAAAACGAGCAGACTTCTTCTTCTTCCTATTTTCGAACCCCACAACCCTAGGAGCGAATTTCTTCACCAAATATCATCCCCAAGTCATAGGTAATCAATTCTAAACTTTACTCTTTCAACTCATTGTTTTTCATCACTTTTAAATCAAAAACTAAGAATTTTCATGGTAAAAATTGAGGGTTTGGGTAGAATTAGGAAATTTTGTAAAAATTGAATCTTTACCTCGAATTGAGGTCGGATTGCGAAACTAATTGTATATTTGGATTCGTGGGTGAATGGATAAACGTAATTTGGTCCGAACCTCGAGTTTAGACCAAGCGGGCCCAGGGTCGGGTTTTCACTTTTTTTTTAGAAAACTTAGGAAAAATTGTAATTTTCAATAAAGTTAGTTCCTTTAGCCTTAATTAATGATATTGAGTTAATTATGATTAGATTCGAGCAAGTTAGAGAAAGATTCTAAAGGAAAGGCAGTAATTGAGCAGTGAGTGGCTTACGAAATTGAGGTAAGTGTTTGGTCTAACTTTGACTTGAGGGAATAGGAATAACCACTTATTTGCTATGTGAAATGCATGTGTGTGGTGTATAGGTGAGGTGATGAGTATCTATGCGCCGCCAAATTGCCTGTTAAACATGATCCATTTCCCGTTCCCAACTTAATTGATTCTTGTCTTAATTGTTCTATGTTCATTATTGTTTCTATGACTACCTGGCCTTGTTATTTTGTTGTTAAATTTTGTTGTGGTTATTTTGGAAATAGTATTGGTTGTTTTAGCTGGTTCTCTTGTGGTACAAAACGGTTGAGAGGTTTGGCATTATTTTTACGAGATATATATATACATATTTATGTTCCTGTTAGTTTTATGGTTGAGAGGATATTGATGAAGTTATGAGAAAAATATAATTTCTTATTTATAATTGTTGAGATAAAAATATTGTGAAAGGCTTGGCCTAAATTGTGAAATTTATGAATAAATTGATATGAGATGTCTGGTGGGAGCGGGTTGCACGCCACAACAAGGAGTGATAAGGGTGGACAGGTGGGATCGGGTTGCACGACGCAAAAGGAGTACTAAGGGTGATATATTTAGGGAGGAGCAATAAGGGTGGACAGGTGGGAGCGGGTTGCACGCCGCAACAAGGAGCAATAAGGGAGGACATTTATATTTTTACTGAATTTCAAAGAAAATAAAGATTTGAAAGGCTTAAATGTTTATTTTACTGTTCTTCATATTTTCGGCACTACTTCCATTTAATGTTGAAGTTTGGAAACTTGAAAATTATTTGAGAATTGGTTATAGATGAGGCCTGGAAAAGGCAGCTGAGTTATTTTATTGTTGTTGCAGTACTTAATAATTTTTTAGATTTCCTTCTCTGATTTATATATTATTGTCACAGGTTATATTGTTAAAGCTCCGCCGTAGCCTCGTCACTACTTCGTCGAGGTTAGGCTCGACACTTACTCAGTACATGGGGTCGGTTGTACTGATACTACACTCTGCACTCTTTTGTGCAAATCCAGGTACCGGTCAGCAGTAGATATATTTAGAGCGGCTATTCATTTATTGGGAGACACGAGGTATATCTGCCGGCGTTCGCAGATCCCGAGAGTCTTCTCCTATTTTCATAAATGTTGTTTTATTATATTCAGAACAGTTACATCATTTCTTTCAGCCAAGCATTTGTAGTATTCTTTAGTAGTTCGTGAATTGTGACACTAGACACTGGGGTAGTTTTTGGATTTATCTATATAATTAGTTCGTGGCTCGGTTTAGTTAATTATTTTTTTTTATATTGTGAATTATTCATTTAAATCCATTAGATTAAGTATTAATTTAAAATTATTTTATCCTGTTTAAATCGTTAATTAAAGAAAATAGTTAATCGAACTCTAACATTGGCTTGCCTAGCAAGTGTGGTGTTAGGCGCCATCACGATCCCTAAGGTTGGAAATTTGGATCGTGACAGTGTCCTTGACACGCCTCAAGCTAAACCTTTTATTCTCCATAATCATCAAATTATTCTAACAATCTTAAGGATATTTTCACGTTATTGTAATGGAGAATAATGAAGTAGTTGTTGGAGTGCTTATGGATAAATATGTTAAAATTACAAGTCCAGAACAAGACCTATTCATTGAGAAGCTAGAGGTAGCAACTCAAACTTATGATGTAGCTGAAGAATGTCAAAAAACAAACTACTATGGGGCAAAACAGATGATTCAAGAATTATTATTTTTACTTCCATTTTCAGATTCACCTCGTATTGTCAAAGTCACCTCCTTTGGTGGAAAGTTGGAGAAAGATGACTAGTATTCTTTATGAACGAGGAGTCTACAATTGTACGTCACTAATGAATTGTCAAGGTCATTGTTTCACGTCCACGTGGCGATATAAAGGTTCTTCATCCGTCTATTCTTTTCTTCAAATCTGTTTGGACTAAATGACGAAAAGATAATTTAAGTTACAACTATTAAGTTTAGCCGCCTTCGTCATATCAATGAAATATTATTTCTATTTAAATATCATAAAATGGTTGGTGATCTTTGATTATGAAATTGATGTCTATATATATATATATATATATATATTCTAGTTTTGAGATAAAATATATGGGTGAAGTTATATTATTTTCTTGCTATTTATAAAGTAAAACTCTTTATGAGTTGTAAAAAGGTTATCTCTTTAACCTGAATTTTCCAAAAATTTGGGGGACCGTAGTGTCCACAATTATATAGTCTGATCATAAGAAGGAAAAATGTAAGAAAAATTGCTTATTAATATTATAATGATGCTTTACAAAATTGAGATTTTTTTGTGGCAAAAAATTTGTATTGGAAGATCAAAAATATATTGTATTTATGGCTTTAAAAAGTTATGTTGCTTTGGGTCTCTTAGTAATTTGGGTGAAGAAATCGATGAATTATGACCCGATTCCTATTGATTGTAGAAGTTAAAGTTGCTTCTATATTTAGAAAATTTTACTTTACTAATTGAATATGGAAGATACAAAAAGAAATAAATTCTTATGTGTTGAAAAATGTTTCAAAAGGCACTCGTATGTAAGTCAAGTTTCATTTTATTTGAGATGATTTTATGCCTTACTTGAGAAATACAATGAGTTAGTATTTTGTGTGTGAATTTTTTACTGTATTAGCAGGATACAGTGATGATATTGAATCTTTATGATTCAGATGAGAAAAGCTTAATAGTGATTATGCGATCACCTTTTGGTGGGTGTTGTGGTATTAAAATTGCCTGGAAGTAAAATTGATGAAGCAATCCCTAGATGAGTTAAGCTGACAATAATTATGTCGATGAATTGCGATTGCCAAGGTGCAATAGCCATTATAAGAAAATAAATATTTCAATGGAAAGAGAAAATACATTCTCTAGAGATATAATGTGATATAGCAATTGCTTAGAAATGAGAATTGTTTATGCATATTATGTGTAGTCAAAAGAGGATTTGGCCGATCCTTTGACTTATAAGTGAAACATCGAGAGGTTGAAACTTTTACTAATTTGAAATATATCAACAATGATGGGAACTCAACCTATGTGATTGGAGATCCCTTGAAGTAGGTTCATATGGGTAACAACAAGTCATTAGTTGATCAAACATGCACTATTAAATCGTGTCTCTTCCTTGGTGTGTGTATATAGTGCAAGACTGCAAAGAATGTGAGGTTGAGTTATTATACCCTTAATAATCCATAGCCTATTATAAGTGGTGTATTGTGCTGCAGAATACACTTGATGGATGGACCTATATTAGTGTGGAGTGAGGCCGCTCCTATGAAATTGATGGCAAAATTTCTAGAGCACTCATGAAAATCAAGCGCATACATGGCTTATTAGCGCAAAACGTGACAAAAAACAAAGTGTGTGCGAGTATAATGTGGTAGATAAAACACTAACCTTACAAAAGAATTTTTGGTTCATAGAAGTTCTAAACTTCACCAATTTTTCTCTAAGTTTAATCTTGTTTTATCTAGGTCTGGTTTATAGTCCAAGAGACACCAAATTTAACACATTATGCTCATTTCTGAAACCCACCAAAACTTTTTATTTTACTTTATTACTTAATATTCTTTTTGAGTTATGTAGGGGATTGTTAGAAAAATAATTTTTATAACTGAAAAAGAAATATTCAAATTGATGTCTAGGTTCATTCTTTTAAAATTATGTTCATGTGCTTTTATTACACTAATTGTTTTGAAAATATTTCTTTAATATTTTTAACTGATGATTGATAAACTTGAATTCAATCTTAACAAATAGATTTTATTAGCCTTAGTGGCTTTTATTTTGTAACACCCATTTGAATTGCCTTTGAATGGCTTTTAATAATTTTTAAAACGTTGCTATATATATATATATATATATATATTCCTATGTATTACCTTGAGTAGTGGATGAAAAAAGTAAAAACAAAAAACTTTTCTTCTCATTTTTTCTTTTGTGTTGGGTTTTCTTTATTCAATCTTTGTTGTTTCTATTCCTAATTTGTACTAGAAGAGCTTGTTGAAGCCTGGTAGATACGCCTAATTTTATTCATCCCGATGTGGGCGAAATTGTCACGACCCAATTTCTCCCTTCCGTGAGTTGTCGTGACGGCACCTAGTCTCTACAATTAGGTAAGCCTAATACTTTGCAGAAATGAAATAAAACATGAACATTATCTACTAACAGTAACAAATATCTCATAAACAACTGAAAGCCACTCGGCATATACAATTATCACTTCTGAATTGAACATAACAGTTTTCAAAACCCAGAATACCGCAAGTCACAAGCTTTTAAGACGTCCTATCTGTTCTATACATCATTTTCTATAGAAATAAGGAAAAATGAACACAAAGCGATAGGGGGGGGACTCCGAGGATCTGCGTCGCGAGCCGATGTACCTTGAAATCTCCAAGAAGCAGAAGTGACTGCACTAGCGGTGAGGCTGGTAAGATGAACATGGATCTGCACACGAAAAAACATGTGCAGGAAGGGCGTGAGTACACCACAATGATACCCAGTAAGTGCCAGTCCTAACCTCGGTCGAGTACTGACGAGGTCAGGTTAGGGTCCTACCGGAATATAAAGGCTGAAATTTAACAAGGAAGAAACATATTAAAATGACGGCTCAGTACACAGCAAAACAACAGGGGATCTCCCGAGATACCGTCTCGTAATCCCAAACGTAAATGTGCAGGGGGATCTCCCTGAATACCGTTTCGTAGTCTCAAAGTAAATATGCAAGACAAGGGGATCTCCCGGAATACCGTTCCGTAGTCCCAAAGTAAATATGCAGTACAGGGGGATCTCCCAGAATACCATTTCGTAGTTCCAAAGTAAATATGCAGTGTAGGGGGATCTCCCGGAATATCATTCCGTAGTCCCAAAGTAAATATGCAGTACAGGGGGATCTCCCAGAATACCATTTCGTAGTTCCAAAGTAAATATGCAGTGTAGGGGGATCTCCCGGAATATCATTCCGTAGTCCCAAAGTAAATATGCAGTGCATGGGGATCTCCTGCAATACCGTTCCGCAGTCCCAAAGTAAATATGCAGCCAAACAATAGAATTTGATAGTTACGGAACGAAATCTTACAATTTAACCTAAGTACAAGTTAAAGAAAGACAGGTAAAAATCATAAACATGTTGCACGTAGTTCAAGCAAACGGTTAAGGCAAGTAGGCATGCTTTCTGAGTCTAACGGGATACTACACATGCTAATACGTTCAAATAAGAGGAAAGACAGGTTATTATTTAATGAAAATTTGGTTTTATAATAATTATCCTGTGTACGTACTCGTCACCTCATGTACATGGCACTTATATATCAACAACAATACCAATCCTAAAGGGAGTTTTCCCACACAAGGTTAGGCAAGCCACTTACCTCGAACCAAGCTCAAATCAATCTAAAATAATGCTCTTGCCATGAATATCCGACTCCAAATGGCCCAAATCTAGCCAAAACCAATTACATAACATAAATATAACTACAAGAAACTAATCTAGTGAACGAAATCAAAGTTAAAGCAAGAATTTGGAAAATCACTCAAAAGGCCTCCTTGGGCCCACGCCTCGGAATCGGGTAAAAATTACAAAATATGAACTACCATTCACTCACGAGTTCACTCGTATCAAAATTATCCAAATCCGATTCCTAAATCCCACTTAAAACTTAGAATTTTGTTTGGGGAACTTTTTCCCCATTTTCTCGACTTTCTCACTCAAATTCCTTAATGAAATGAAGAATACAACAATATATTAATGAAATATAATAAAACATCGAGCTAGGAATCGTTACCCAATAACTTCCTCTGAAAATCCTTCAAACTTTCGCCTAAATCTGAGCTCTCCAAGTCCCAAAATAAAAATGAGACCAAACTGTCGAAATTTCCCCTTTTCCGCCCAGCAATTTTGCTCATGCGACCTCTGAATCGCACCTGCAGCGTCGCACCTATGGAAATCCCACCGCAGGTGCGTAAATGAGTTAAGGGACCTGGGATCGCTTCTGCGATAAGGTGGTTTCACCTGCGCGTGCGTACCTGTGGAAAATGTTAGCTTTTGTGGTCCCTAGCCGCATCTGTGATTCCTCCCTCGCATCTGCGGACATCGCAGATGCGGAAAAAACCCCGCACTCGCGAACCCAGCCTGGGCTGAAGGACTCCTCTTCTGCGCTTAACCATCCGCATGTGCGACCCCGCACCTGCGGTTCTCCCACCGCAGGTGCGAAAACACCAGAAACCAGCAACTCAGAAATTCTCCTAAGTCCAATTTTTATCCGTTAAGCACCCGAAACTCACCCGAGGCCCCGGGGACCTCAACTAAACTTACCAATCAATCCTACAATACCATAAAAACTTAGTCGAACCTTTGAATCACTAAAAATAACATCAAAACACTAATTACACCCGAATTCAAGCCTAATGAACTTTGAAATTTCTAAATTCAACAAACAACGCCGAAACATATCAAATCTCGTCTGACTGACTTCAAATTTTACAAACAAGTCAAAAATGACAACAAGAACCCATTCAAACTTCCGTAAATCCAATCCGAATCTGATATCAAAATTTCTACTGTCGGTCAAAATCGCCAAAATTCCAACTTTCGTCAATTCAAGCTTAATTCTGCTACGGACCTCCAAATCACATTCCGGACGCGCTCCTAAGTCCAAAGTCACCTAACGGAGCTAACGGATCCATAAAAAATTAAATCCGAGTTCGTTTATACAAAAGTCGACATCCGGTCGACTTTTCCAACTTAAGCTTCCAATTAAGAGACTAAGTGTCTCAATTCACTCCAAAACCCAAAATGAACCCTCCCGGCAAGACACAATAGCAGATAGATACATGGGAAGCAGTTAATAGGGGATCGGGCCTCTAAATCTCAAAACGACCGACCAGGTCATTACAAAAATATTCTTAAGGACAGTGTTAACACGCCTCAAGATAAACCCTTTATTCTTCATAATCATCAAATTATTCCAACATTATGTATTCTCAAATTCGAACTTTGAGAATGAAATTTTCTCCATAAATATATTTTACATTGATGAATAATAAATCTATAATAACACCAATTTATTAATCGAATCATTATATTTTAGGCCAAAAGCGAAAAAATAACTACTATATATACTCAGTCGGGATTCGGTAGGAGCAAGTTCGAAGCATGCTCTCAATTTCAAAGTACGAGACTGCAAAGAATTTTCTTTGTTTCAATTGCTTTACACCATTTTTGTTTGATCAGCATTATTTGATTGATTTTAAATTTAAAAAAACTAAACTTTCTCTTTAGAAATTAAATGGAAATTTCTAAAATATGTAATTAAGTTAAATATGTTTCAAAATGTTCTCAAAATTTATTTAGTTTCAACTTTCTGCAAGAACGAAACAAACATTTTGGAACAGAGAAAGTAATAAACGATAACACACATATACAAATTTTTAAAAGTCGAAAGAACATGGCACTCTGCTCAAATTAGAAGATGAAATCGAGAAGCAGAGATTCAGAGAACGAAGAAGAAGAGAGGAGAAATGAGAGTAGCTTGATAGAGAGAATCTAGAGAGAGAAAGGAAGTTTCTTCAAAATTCAAAATCAATCAGATGTGATGTATACATGTGTATTTATATTAGTGAGCTAGATTATGCTAAGTAGGATTAACTAACTAACTAACTTAATCTCTGACAATTAACAAAGTAACTAACTTATGGTGAAATTACTAAAATGCCCTTATTAGTTAAATGGCATTTTCCTCAACACTCCCCCTAAAGTTAGAGGGCATAAAGATATTTAATTTCCCTAGCTTGGAGCTCAAATATTGATGGTGTACTATGTTAGGTCCTATTGTAAACATGTAAGCAAACTGCTCTCTTGTAAGAATGTACTCAGTTTTGACCATGCCTTGTTGGATCTTTTCTCTTATAAAATGACAGTCAATTTCTATATGTTTTATTCTTTCATGATAGACTGGGTTGGTAGCTATTTGAATAGAAGCTTTAGTGTCTCAAACAACTGGATGATCAATTTTTACATCAATATCCTTCATTAACCCTAGTAACCATGTTAACTCAGCAACAGTAGATGCTAGGCTCATGTATTCTGGTTCAGCAGAACTTTTGGATATTGTAGTTTGTTTCCTGGACTTCCATGAGACTAGTGAGTCACCTGACTTGATCAAATATCATGTGACTGACTTTCTGGTGTGTGGACAAGCTGCCCAATCAGCATCACAAAAAGTTGTTATTGTTTCATTATTGTTGCTAGATAAGAAAATGCCTTGTCCTGGTTGACTCTTGATATATCTAACAATTCTTAATGCAGCTTTCATGTGGGATTCTTTTTGCTGTTGTATATATTGAATGAGTTTCTGAATACTGAAAGATATATCAGGCCTAGTAACTGTTAAGTATAGAATTTTACCTATGAGTCTTTGATAGCTACCTTGATCTACTAGTACCTCATCTTCTGCTAGATTAGTTTTGCAGAAGTATTCATCAAACACTCTTGTAGTGAGTTTTATGCTTGTATCCATAGGTGTATTGATAGGTTTAGATGCTGCTAATCCAAGTTCATATATAAGTTCCAAGGAATACTTTTTTTGATGCATCAGAATTTCTTGTTTTGGTCTTGCAAATTCTATTACAAGAAAATATTTTAGCTCCCTAGATCCTTCATTTTGAAGGTCTAATGTAAATCTACTTTAGTGTCTTGTACCAGTTTTAGAGCCTTTTGACTTTCATCATTTATGATCAGTGAATATGCTTGATTAACAGTTGGAAGAGGGCTTCTCATGAGAATCTGACTCCTAGCTTGAGAGTATGATACATTAAGACCTATGAAAATTGATATACTTTTAACTTTTGCAGATATACCACGAAATCTCTAGACCTTGGACAGTCATATCAAGGAACTGGAATTAATGCCTCAAACTCTTCCCACATATCCTTCAATCTTGAGTAATATACTGATACAGGAGAAGTACCTTGGGTCAAAGTAGCTTTTTGTTTGTGTAAATTGAATGTTCTTGAATCATCAACTTTATAGATTTTTTCATATAGATCATCCCAAATAGACTTTGCATTAGACGCGTACATTATACCACCAAGAACACTGTTATTTACAGAAATCATGATCCAAGACTACACAATAGCATTTACTCTTTCCCAATGATTCCACATAGTTGCAGGAAAGTTTTCTTTACTACAAGAATGCTATACCATCCCTAATTTATTCCTTCCTAACAGAGAAACATGCATAGATCAATACCAAACTGAATAATTGTTGATACATGTTTGTTGAAAGGAGATTATCTGTATTCCACTCACATCTGAGGGATGAAGGAACAGAAAATGATTATAATCCATACATGTGGTTGAGTTGAAGCTCCAGTGGTTTGACTCACATGAGCAGCATCATCTTGTTCATTTTTTAGACCTATCTCTACACGTCTTGAATTTGTCGATACAACCAAGAAATTACAGTAACTGAATTTGAATTGCGGAAAAAGAATTGGATCAATTCAAAGCTGGATTATCTTGATTTGATTGCTTTGACTTCATGCTCAAATTAGAAGATGAAATTGAGAAGCGGAGATTCAGAGAACGAAGAAGAAGAGAGAAGAATGAGAGTAGCTTGATAGAGAGAAGTTAGAGAGAGAAAGGAATTTTCTTCATTATTCAAAATCAATCAGATGTGATGTATACATGTGTATTTATATTAGTGAGCTAGATTATGCTAAGTAGTATTAACTAACTAACTAACTTAATCTCTGACAATTAACAGACTAACTAACTTATGCTGAAATTACTAAAATACCCTTATTAGTTAAATGACATTTTCCTCAACACTCTCCCTCAAGCTAGGGGACATAAAGATATTTAATGTCCCTATCTTGGAGATCAAATTATTGATGTTGTACTCTGTTCAGTCCTTTTGTAAAAATGTCTGCAGGCTTCTCTCTTGTAGGAATGTACTAAGTTTTGACCATGCCTTGTTGAATCTTTTTTCATATAAAACGACACTCAATTTCTATATGTTTTGTTCTTTCATGATAGACTTGGTTGGTAGATATTTGTATAGCAGCTTTAGTGTCGCAAAAGATGGTAACTGGATGATCAATGTTTACATCAATCTCCTTCGTTAACCCCAGTAACCATGTTAACTCAGCAACAGTAGATACTAGTGATGTTTTAGACGTCAATACCACATAAGAAGATAAGTTACTTTGTGTGGTACCCAGTTTTCGAGTGCTGTCTCAATAGAAGAACCTGGTTCTTCTTGATGTATTTACTTCTACTATCGCGGAATATTAAAATCAGTAAAGTAAAAACACAAGGATTTTTACGTGGAAAACACCTGGCTCAAAAGGTGAAAAAACTACGACCTACTCCTCAGTAGGATTTGCTCAAACTCTTCACTAAATACTCTGAGCCAAACGGACTTACAAAATAAAATCTTTTGTAATCCTAGGACTAACTCTAATCCCTTTGTAGTAACTAGCCCCTAGCTAATTTCTACACGCCTCAAGTTAACTCTAACTTGAACAATGCGTACCTATTACAATTGCTTCTATGAAAGCTAAAAGATACAATATTAAAACTCCTACTACAATCAACTAGACTCAATAATTAATCAGATGGAACTGGTTCTTCTAGTTGATCTGTAGCCTTTTAATCGCACAATGACTCTACTAGCAAATTGACTCTGGGAACTTTGCTTTCAGACTTTTGATTCACTTCAGCTTTTGTGCGTGTAGAATTCCAGCAGAAATACATCAAGAATTTATAAAGTCAGTTGAGTTTGTCGTCCAATTCTAGTCCAACTCTACCTGGGTGAACAAATTCGTACCAAACTCAACTTCCTTTATTTTGTTACTGTCCTTGATGAATTCGACTTCAATCTTCTCATCAGTTTGCAACCTTTTCGAATTAGGATACAATCTCTTGGTTCATTGATATTTCACATTCACAATTATCTCCTATGCATATACGGTTCATGTGCCAGCTATTCAGTTCAAGATGTGTGCTCTGATGGACCTGGTTCAACTGGTCAGCCATTTGTCAATCTTCAAAACTATGCAGTGACATGGGTCAACAAATTCCCCCTTTTTGATTATGATAAATTCTGTGCTTAATCATGTATACACTTCAAACACTTTGAATGGTTTTAAGCATTAATCATAGAGTATCCAGGTTCATTAGGTTATAAATATCACTTTGAAATTTTTTTTTGAAAAAGTTCTTCAGTACTTACAGTACATACATCACATATCTTCCCCTTTTTGGCATCATCAAAAAGTTTGCAAAATGATACACTTACCAGATTTATTAATTATTACTCATGGCCATTGAGGCAACTGCAGGTGCAAAGCATGATTAATCAACACAAGAAGCCAATAAATGTTAGCTAACTAAGAAATTGAGACAAGTCAATAACTAGAAACAAAATTCATTGATTAGTAACGATTATCAACCACCATACACAAAAACAAAAACAAACAAACCATGAGATAAAAAAACAGAGTAAAAATAACTGAAACTGAATAACTGGTCTAAAGAGGGGTTTTGGAAGCTCTGGAAAGCCTAAGGATGGGAAGGTGCAGAGGAGGTTGTGGTATTGGATTGTAGGAGAGAAAGCATCTGCTGAAGAACACCCTCATTTTTTTCTTTCTCCTTTTCTAATTCAGCCCTAAGAGCATCCCGCTCAGCTTCAACCTCAATCACACGAGACTTCAAACGAAGGATCTCCATATCCTTAATCTCGTTTTCCTGCACCAGAGTTCTAACTTTTCTGTTGACTGGTTGCTTCCTAGATGAACCAGGTTCATCCATAGGAACATTTACATTGTAGTCACATGTCAGCAAAGTTTCCTTCCCAAAATAGTCTTTGGCAGTAGCCATCTCAGCCTTCTTTACTGGAACCCCAAAATGTGCAAGCACTGCTGTCAGAATGAAGCCATATGGAATTGTGTGTGCTTTGGTTCCATTCATAACTCTGTCAAAGATTTGGATGATGAAAGCCGGCCAATTTATTTGCTTTCCCCTGTACAAGTATTCCATCAAGGTAAGATCCATATAATTTGCAATGTGACTTCTTTCTTGTCTAGGCAGTAGGAACTTGATGACGAACTCAAAGAGTAGCTTGTGCTCTGGCTTCATTTCACTCTTGTAAACCGGCCTGGGTTCAACATCCTTCTCACTATCACTGAAGAATCTGGTGGTGTTGATTGTTGAGGCCATCCCATCTAGACAAGGCCATCTTTGCCTTGTGTAGTCCTTATAGCCCTCAGCTGGTATGTTCAGAATAACACCCAGTTCTTTAGCATCAAAGGAAACTTCAATTCCTTTGACCATGGAGGTGACCCTGCCTTCCTTGACAATGGCATTTCCCATGAATTCTACCAACTCAGCCCTTGCCAGCCTGCCTTCCATGCGAAGGACCAGGTCCTTCCAGCCCTGCACCTCCAGAGTTTCCAGCAGATATTTCATTCCAGGATCCTCTAGATCCTTCACCAGCTTACCCTTTAGTATTGTTCTTTTTCCAAACATGGTAACTCTGTCAGTCACCTCTCCTATTTCTTCACCTTCTCTCCACTCCAGTCTGCATCATCATCCTCTTTCTCAACAATTTTCACTTTCTTTGGCTTGGCCCTGGTCCTCTTAACAGATCTTGTTGGTGTGACAGACATTCTAGTTGACTTCTTTGAAGAATCCTTAGCCTTTTTGGGTCTTGGTGTATCAGCCACACCTGGAGCAGGCTACTCCTCCTGTTGGACCAGGTCCAACATCGTCTCTTCAATCTCAATAGCCTCAACAGGCTCTCCAACTTTTGCTTTTCCTTTTGCTACCCTCTTCTTCTTGCTCTCTTTCAGAGCCTTTTCTAATTTCTCTTCTTCATCTCTCACAGTGCTACGAGTAGCTCTTACTTTTGGACCAGGAACATCAGCAACTTCAGAAATTTTTCTTTTCTTTGAAGGAACTGGGTGAGTTGCCTTCCTGGGCTTCTGATTCCTTCTTTTCTTGGGGTTATAGGACTCCCCCAATTTCTTCAGCCTTTCAGTCAATGTTTCTTCCCCAGATGAACCAGGTTCATCTGTTCCTTTCTTCAGACTTGCAAGACCTGCTGCAACTTCCTCAACTATGCTTCCCCCTAAATCTGTGACGTTTTCTCCAACAGTTTCAGGAATGGGACCACAGATAACCAACGTGGTACCATCCTCCCCAGATCCCCTCACATCTTATTTTCCCTCTCTCTCAAGAATTCTTTCTCTTCTACCACCCTTCTTCCTTCCAGGTACTTCAACATAAATAACAGACCCAACCAACACGAATCTTTTATCAGCAGAAGTAAATTCAAAATTGATTTCCGAATTACCTTTTTCAGAACTGGTTGAACCAGGTGTGTCTTCCTCATTGGCTGATTTAAAGGATTTACTGGACGAATCTGACTTAGTACCTTTGTCTGCTTTAATAAGATCCTCCAAGAATTTTTTCCCTATCCCCAGAAGCAACAGATTTCCGGGCAAGAACTTTGACACGACGATTGTTGGGGGCAAGAGTAGGGTTTGGAGTGGGTTCAAGAATGGGTGTATTTTCAGGGGTTAATGAAATTTCTGGTGATTCAGAACTGTAAACGGATGGAGAATTGGAGACAGATTCATAATTTCCTCCATCATAATCACGATTAGGTGATGAATTAGAAGAAGAAGAAGAAGAAGAAGATGGTGGTGGTGAAGACATTATTATGTATTGTTAAGAAGAAAAGGCGAGTTATCAATTTTGGGTTGTGTATTATGAGTTGAACTTGGTTTGAGGGTAGCTTTATGAAGAGAAGAGTAATGATGACATTTTATAAGATGTGGCTAGGGAGATTCCAACCTGGAGAATTTGTACTCAAGTAGGAGTCTAATCGCCGAAGGACTGACTTGATTAGACATTTAATTTCCCCTTAACCTAGGATAATTAAGTGAAGACTGGACTTCTTGAAACTGGTTCAATTTGGGTGATTACGAAATATTTGTGTTTGAACCAATTATGGAAAGAATCCTGCTCATGTATGACTGTAATTGAATTAATATATGGAGAAGAGTACATACCTTGTCAGTCATATGAATCAGCATGGATGAACCAGGTTCATCCTGTTAGAAATCTTTAAATTGCCTCAATTTACAAAGATAGATAAAATTATTAGTATCAAGGGAATCATATTAATACATGGCACAAGAGTATGGCAATAAAGACATGATGTTGAGCAATTATTAATCTGATTAAGTACCTAATTAAAATTTTATAGATAAAAAAAATTCATTTATATATTTTTTTTTTCAATCAGGTGATCTTAATCATCCTTAATTCCAGCTTGTTTCTCTCAAAATGCTCCCTACTAAGTGCTTTAGTGAATATATCATCAATTTGATTATCAGTAGCACAAAATTCGATTGAGATCATTCCTTTTTCATAGTTATCCCTTAGGAAATGGTGCCTAACATCTATGTGCTTCGTCCTTTTGTGATGAACCGGGTTCTTCGTCATACTAATAGAACTAGTGTTATCACAAAAAATAGGAATGCATCCCACATCAATACCAAATTCCATGAGTTGTTTCTTTATCCATAACAACTGTGCACAGCATGAGGCTGCAGCCACATATTCAGCCTGTAGACAAGGCTACTGAATTTTGTTTCTTGGTAGCCCAAGACACAAGGCATAAACCCAAAAAGTGAGCCATGCCTGAAGTACTTTTCCTGTCAACCAGGAATCTTGCATAATCAGCATCAGCATATCCTACAAGGTCGAAATTACTACCTTTCGGATACCAAAGGCACAAATCAGTGGTGCCTTTCAAATGTCTCAAAATTCTCTTTACTGCAGTGAGGTGGGACTCCTTTGGATTTGCCTGAAACCTAGCACACAATCCCACACTGAACATAATATCAGGTTTGTTGGCAGTGAGATATAATAGAGACCCAATCATCCCTCTGTATAGCTTTTGATCAACAGATGAACCAGGTTTATCCACATCCAATTTTGTAGTTGTGGCTATGGGAGTGTCTATATCTTTTGAGTCTTCCATTTTAAACTTCTTGAGCAATTCTTTCACATACTTTTGTTGGTGGATCATTGTTCCATTTGGGTTTTGCTTAATTTGAAAGCCTAAGAAAAAGTTTAGCTCACACATCATGCTCATCTCAAACTCACTTCCCATTAGCATAGCAAATTCCTTGCTCAATTTTTCAGAAGACCCCAAAAATAATATCATCCACATGTATTTGCACAACCAGGAGACCCTTACCCTTTTTCCCTTAAGAACAAGGTACTATCAATTTTGCCTTGTTTGTACCCATGTTCTAGCTGGAATTTTGATAATCGTTCGTACCACGATCTTGGTGCTTGTTTGATACCATATAGAGCCTTGTCGAGTTTGTATACGTGGTGAGGTGACTCCTTGCTTTCAAAACCTGGAGGCTGCTTGACAAATACATCTTCCTTCATATTGCCATTGAGAAAGGCACTCTTAACATCCATCTGATGAAGAGTGAATTCCATGTGTGCAGCAAATGCTATAAGAAGTCTGATTTCCTCCAGTCTTGCCACAGGGGCAAAGGTCTCATCATAATCAATTCCTTCTTCTTGAATATACCCTTGAACAACTAATCTTGCCTTATTCCTTGTAACAGTTCCATCCTCATCGAACTTGTTCCTGAAAACCCACTTGGTGTCAATCACTGATCTATCTAGTGGCCTGGGTACCAAGTGCCATACTTGACTTCTTTCAAACTGATTCAGTTCTTTTTGCATGGCATTTATCCAATCAGCATCTTGTAGGGCTTCCCCAATGTTATTTGGTTCGATCATGGATAGAAAGGCATCAAACGCACATAGATTTTTCAAGGATGATCTTGTTTTGATTCCGGATAACAAATCTGTTATGATGTTCTCAAGAGGGTGAGACGCTGATATTTGTGTGGTTTAAGTGCCAACTATTCATTCCTAGATGATTCCATAGTGTCTTGTTGCTGTGAAGCAGGATCAGGGCCAGGTTGCATATATTGAATGCCTCGTGTCATGATGTTTGGGGTAGGTGAACCTGGTCCATCACCTGTTCCACCTTCCATGCTTGCTTCAATGTGATCAATGATTATTACCAGTCCAAGCTCCTCATCTTCAGGTTCTTATCTCTCAGCAAGAATGTTAGTTTCATCAAAGACAACATGTATACTTTCTTCTACACACATAGTTCTTTTATTATACACTTTATAAGCTTTGCTATGTGATGAATATCCCAAGAATACTCCCTCATCACTTCTGGGGTCAAATTTTCCTAGGGAATCTTTGCCATTATTATGCACAAAACACTTGCATCCAAAAGCCCTAAAGTGGGATATGTTGGGCTTTCTCCCTTTAAGTAATTCATAGGGAGTTTTCTCTACCAGAGGTCTGGTCATGCATCTATTGATTATGTAACAAGCAGTGTTTATTGCTTCAGCCCAGAAGCTGTGAGGTAGTTTGCTAGATAGAAGCATGGTTCTTGCCATGTCTTCAAGAACTCTGTTTTTCCTTCCAACAACCCCATTTTGCTGTGGGGTTCTAGGAGCAGAAAATTTATGATTAACACCATGTTCGTCACAGAACTCAGCAAACTTAGCATTCTCAAATTCAGTACCATGGTCAGATCTTATTGATGCTAGTTGATGTCCTAATTGATTTTGAGTTTTCTTGACAAATGAGGTGAACATATCAAATGCTTCATCCTTAGATGCCAGGAATAAGGTCCAAGTGAACCTTGAATAATCATCAACTAGCACCATCACATATCTCTTACCACCTCTACTCAAAGTTCTCATAGGACCACATAGATCCATATGAACCAGTTCCAACGTCCTGGTGGTACTGACCATTTTCTTACTTTTGAAAGAGGACCTTACCTGCTTCCCCCTGGCACATGCCTCACAAACTTTGTCCTCCTTGAACTTAATGTTAGGAAGTCCTACCACTAAGTCCTTAGAGACTAGTTTGTTAAGCTGAGTTAGACTCGCATGACCAAGTCGTTTGTGCCACAGGAGGGGATCACTGTCCAACACACTTAGGCAAGTGAGTTCATTTTCAGACAGTGTGGACAAGTCTATGACATAGATGTTATTCATTCTTTTTCCCTGCAAAACAATCTTGTCAGTAAGCAGGTTAATCACAAAACATTTTGTGGAAGTAAAAGCAACCAGGTTACCTCCGTCACACAGTTGTGATACACTGATCAGGCTATATTTCAAGACATCTAATAGATACACATGTTCAATGGATCGTGTGTCATCCTTACCTACCTTACCAACCCCAATGATTTCACCTTTCTTTCCGTTTCCAAAGGAGACATTTCCTCCTTTGAGACTTTCAAGTGAAAGGAACTGTTCTATGTTCCCAGTCATATGCTTTGAGCAGCCACTATCCAAATAGCAAATTTGGTTGCCTCCTCTCACTTGAATCTACAAAAAGAATCAGAGGTTAGTCTTAAGAACCCAAACTAGTTTGGGTCCTTTTCTATGAGAGAATGGATGAATCAAGTTTTTCCTTGCCCAATTTGGTAGACAGTTTTTCCTTCTCACAAACCTCTCATTTCTTCGACTGGCCTGCTCTTTTGCAGTACACTCATATTTGTAGTGCCCAGTCTTACCACAATGGGTGCAGATTTTATTCTCAGGAAGAGTGAGATACTTGTTTTTGGGATCCCACTTGGGCAATTGACTTCCAAAGCCAATCCCTCTCCTGTTGCTACTATGATTCTCTTGAAGCCATATCAGGGCATCAGAGGATTTATTCCATTTACAAGTTCGATCTAATTCATGTTTGACTTTGCCAAGTTCTTCATTAAGAGTTCTTATCTGTTCATCCTTGGCATACATCTTATCTTTTAGTTTTCCCACGTTTTCTTCTAACATGATATGAGAATAATCAACAACCATTTTACTGGATGCTTGCTTTAGCTTTAAGTTTTCAGATTTTAGTTCTAGAATCTCAGTTTCAAGTGGATGAACCTGGTTCAACAAGTCAGTGTTTTTCTTTTCAGATTCACTGACTCTGATTTCCAGGTTCATGCACTTTGCTTTTAGCATTGCACATTCTTTAGATAGTTGATCCTTCTCTTTGGTTGTTTCCTCAGAATCATCTATGAAATCAAGTAGCAACTCAGAGAGTTTTTCCTTAGATAGGAACTTTACTTTGTTTTTAAGATGGGAGATACTTACCTCTGGTTCTTCATGTGATTCCTCATCAGATTCTCCAATTTCCATGAGCGCCTGATCTTCAGTCTCCCCATCTTCTGATTCCTCATCTGAACTTTCCCCCCAAGCAGCAACCATAGCCTTTGTTGTGGTTTTCTTGGGTTGGACCAGTTCCTTCTTCCTGTTCCTTCTTTCATATCTCTCCTTTTTCCATTCTACTTCCCACTGAGGACAGTTTTTGATGAGATGGTCAGTCTTACCACATTTATAGCATCCCTCGTTGGTTGGCCTTTCTGGGGCTTTTGCTTTGTTGTAGTTTCCTCCTCTAGAGATGCCCTTCTTCCTCATGAGAAAGTTTCTGAATTCTTTGGTGATCATGGCCATCTCATCATCCTCCAGATCTGCTCCCTCAGTGATTCTTAGTGCTAGACTCCTCTCCTTCTTTGGACCATCCATCTTCATTGTCTGCCTTCTCAGTTCATAGGCAGTGAGGTTTCCAATCAGCTCATCCAATCTCAGGGTTGCCATATTTTTGGATTCCTGGATAGCAGTGATTTTGCTTTCCCAGGAAATAGGCAAGACCCTTGTTAGGATCTTCTCAACCCTGTCCTCTTCAAGAATGACTCTTCCAAGAGACTTCAGTTCATTAGTCAAGGTTGTGAACCTTGTGTACATCTCTTGGATAGTCTCTCCTTCTTTCATAGTGAAGTTTTCATACTGAGAGTATAGTAGAGTACCTCTTGACCTTTTTACCTGACATGTTCCTTCACGGGCTACTTGAAAGGTATCCCAAATATCTTTGGCAGTGGTGCAACTTTGGATTCTGCTGTACTCGCCTGGACCTAGTCCACACACTAGCCACTTTTTGTCCTTTGCATTCTTCTCCCATTTCTTCAGATCCTCAGCAGTGCAATCAGCTCTAGTCTTTGGTATATCTATACCTTCAGCAGTCTTCATCATGGTATCTAGAGGACCATCACTGACTATGTCCCAGAGTTCATAGTCTTCTCCAATTAGGTAGTCCTTCATCCTGTTTTTCCACCAAGAGTAATATTGGCCATTGAAGAGTGGTGGCCTTGCAGTTGATTGAACTTCCCAATTTCCAGGTGGTGCACTCATATTGATATTCTCCAAGGCGTTATCCTTTCAAGGATAACCTATTCTGATACCAATTGATGTTTTAGACGTCAATACCATACAAGAAGATAAGTTACTTTGTGTGGTACCCAGTTTTCGAGTGTTGTCTCAATAGAAGAACCTGGTTCTTCTTGATCTATTTACTTCTACTGTCGCGGAATATTAAAATCAGTAAAGTAAAAACACAAGGATGTTTACGTGGAAAACACTTGGCTCAAAAGGTGAAAAAATCACGACCTACTCCTCAGTAGGATTTTCTCAAACTCTTCACTAAATACTCTGAGCCAAACGGATTTACAAAATAAACTCTTTTGTAATCCTAGGACTAACTCTAATCCCTTTGTAGTAACTATCCCCTAGATAATTTCTACATGCCTCAAGTTAACTCTAACTTGAACAATGCGTACCTATTACAATTGCTTCTATGAAAGCTTAAAGATACAATATTAAAACTCCTACTATAATCAACTAGACTCAATAATTAATCAGATGGAACTGGTTCTTCTAGTTGATATGTAGCCTTTTAATCGCACAATGACTCTGCTAGCAAATTGACTCTGGGAACTTTGCTTTCAGACTTNCTTCTCATCAGTTTGCAACATTTTCGCATTAGGAGACAATCTATTGGTTCATTGAAATTTCACATTCACAATTATCTCCTACGCATATATGGTTCGCGTGCCAGCGATTCAGTTCAAGATGTGTGCTCTGGTGGACCTGGTTCAACTGGTCAGCCATTTGTCAATCTTCAAAACTATGCAGTGACATGGGTCAACAGCTAGGCTCATGTATTCTAGTTTAGCAGAACTTCTGGATATTGTAGTTTGTTTCTTAGACTTCCATGAGACTAGTGAGTCACCTACCTTGATCAAATATCATGTGACTGACTTTCTGGTGTGTGGACAAGTTGCCCAATCAGCATCACAAAAAGTTGCAACTGTTTCATTATTGTTGCTAGATAAGAAAATGCCTTGTCCTGGTTGACTCTTGATATATCTAACAATTCTTAATGCATCTTCCATGTGGGATTTTTTTGGCTGCTGTATATATTGACTGAGTGTCTGAACACTGAAAGATATATCAGGTCTAGTAATTGTTAAGTATAGAATTTTACCTATGAGTCTTTCATAGCTCCTTGATCTGCTAGTACCTCATCTTCTGCTAGATTAGTTTGGTAGAAGTATTCATCAAACTCTCTTGTAGTGAGTTTTATTCTTGTATCCATAAGTGTATTGATAGGTTTAGATGCTTCTAATCCAAGTTCAGATATAAGTTCCAAGGAATACTTTCTCTGATGCATCAGAATTCCTTGTTTTGGTCTTGCAAATTCTATTCCAAGAAAATATTTTAGTTCCCCTAGATCCTTCATTTTGAAGGTCTGATGTAGAACTGCTTTAGTGTCTTGTACCAGTTTTATAGCCTTTTGACTTTCATCATTTATGATCAATGAATTTGCTTGATTGACAGTTGGAAGAGGGCTTCTCATGAGAATCTAACTCCTAGATTGAGAGTATGATTCATTAACACCCATGAAATATCTAGACCTTGGATAGTCACATCCAGGAATTGATATTAATACCTCAAACTCTTCCCACATATCCTTCAATCTCGAGTAATATACTGATACAGAAGAAGTACCTTGGGTCAAAGTAGCTATTTGATTGTGTAAATTGAATGTTCTTGAATCATCTAATTTATAGAATATTTCATATGGATCATCCCAAATAGACTTTGCATTAAACGCGTACATTATACCACCAAGAACATTGTTATTTACAAAATTCATGATCCAAGAAAACACAATGGCATTTACTCTTTCCCAATGATATCACATAGTTGCAGGAAAGTTTTCTTTATTACAAGAACCCTATACCATCCCTAATTTATTCCTTCCTAACAGAAAAACATGCATAGATCGATACCAAATTGAATAATTGTCGATACATGTTTGTTGTAAGGAGATGATCTGTATTTCACTCACATTTGAGGGATGAAGGAACAGAAGATGATTATAATCCATACCTGTGGTTGAGTTGAAGTTCCAGTGGTTAGACTCACATGAGCAGCATCATCTTGTTTAATTTTTAGTCTCATCTCTACAAGTCTTGAATTTTTCGTGACAATCAAGAAATTGCAGTAACTGAATTTGAATTGCGGAAATAGAATTTGATCAATTCAAAGCTGGATTATCTTGATTTGATTGCTTTGGAACCATGCTCAAATTAGAAGATGAAATTGAGAAGTTGAGAATCAGAGAACAAAGAAGAAGAGAGGAGAAATGTGAGTAGCTTGATAGAGATAAGTTAGAGAGAGAAAGGGAGTTTCTTTATTAATCAAAATCAATCTGATGTGATGTATACATGTTTATTTATATTAGTGAGCTAGATTATGCTAAGTAGGATTAACTAATAAACTAACTTAATCTCTGACAATTAACAGACTAGCTAACTTATGGTCAAGTTACTAAAATATCCTTATTAGTTAAATGACATTTTCCTTAACACTCCCCCTCAAGCTAGAGGACATAAAGACATTTATTGTCCCTAGCTTGGAGCTCAAATTATTGATGTTATACTCTGTTCAGTCCTTTTGTAAACATGTCCGCATGCTGGTCTCTTGTATGAATGTACTCAGTTTTGACCATGCCTTGTTGAATCTTTTCTCTTATGAAACGACACTCAATTTCTATATGTTTTGTTCTTTCATGATAGACTAGATTGGTAGCTATTTGAATAGAATATTTAGTGTCGCAAAAGATGGTAATTGGATGATCAATTTTTATATCCTTCATTAATCTCAGTAATCATGTTAACTCAGCAACAGTTGATGTTAGGCTCATGTATTCTGGTCCAGCAGAACTTTTGGATATTGTAGTTTGTTTCTTGGACTTCCATGAGACTAGTGAGTCACCTACCTTGATAAAATATCATGTGACTGAATTTCTGGTGTGTGGACAAGCTGCCCAATCAGCATCACAAAAAGTTGTAATTGTTTCATTATTGTTGCTAGATAAGAAAATTCCTTGTCCTGGTTGACTCTTGATATATCTAACAATTCTTAATGCAGCTCCCATGTGGGATTTTTTTGGTTGATGTATATATTGACTGAGTGTCTGAACAGTGAAAGATATATCAGGCCTAGTAACTGTTAAGTATAGAAGTTTACCTATGAGTCTTTGATAGCTGCCTTGATCTGCTAGTACCTCATCTTCTGTTAGATTAGTTTTGTAGAAGTATTCATCAAACTCTCTTGTAGTGAGTTTTATACTTGTATCCATAGGTGTATTGATAGGTTTAGATGCTGTTAATCCAAGTTCATATATAAGTTCCAAAGAATACTTTCTCTGATGCATCAGAATTCCTTGTTTTGGTCTTGCAAATTCTATTCCAAGAAAATATTTTAGTTCCCCTAGATCCTTCATTTTGAAGGCCTGGTGTAGAGCTTCTTTAGTGTGTCTTGTACTAGTTTTAGAGTCTTTTGACTTTCATCATTTATGATCAGTGAATATGCTTGATTGACAGTTGGAAGAGGGCTTCTCATGAGAATCTGACTCCTAGCTTGAGAGTATGATTCATTAAGACCCATGAAAAATTGATATACTTTTAACTTTTGCAGATATACCACAAAATCTCTAGACCTTGGACAATCACATCCAAGAACTGGTATTCATGCCTCAAACTTTTCTCACATATCCTTCAATCTCGAGTAATATAGTGATACACAAGAAGTACCTTGGGTCAAAGTAGATATTTGTTTGTGTAAATTGAATGTTCTTGAATCATCTACTTTATAGAATCTTTCATATAGATCATCCCAAATAGACTTTGCATTAGACGCGTACATTATACCACCAAGAACACTACTATTTATAGAATTCATGATCCAAGATAACACAATAGCATTTGCTCTTTCACAATGATTCCACATAGTTGTAGGAAAGTTTTCTTTATTACAAGAACCCTATATCATCCCTAATTTGTTCCTTCCTAATAGAGAAACATGCATAGATCGATACCAGACTGAATAATTGTCGATACCTGTTTGTTGAAAGGAGATGATATGTATTCTACTCACACTGAGGGATGAAGGAACAAAAGATTATTATAATCCATACCGGTGGTTGAGTTGAAGCTCCAGTGGTTTGACTCACATGTGCAGCATCATCTTATTTATTTTTTTAGACTCATCTCTATAGGTTTTGAATTTGTCGATACAACCAAGAAATTACAGTAACTGAATTTGAATTGTGGAAACAGAATTGGATCAATTCAAAGCTGGATTTTCTTGATTTGATTGATTTGAAACCATGCTAAAATTAGAATATGAAATTGAGAAGCTGAGATTCAGAGAACGAAGAAGAAGAGAGGAGAAAGGAGAGTAGATTGATAGAGAGAAGTTAGAGAGAGAAAGGAAGCTTCTTCATTATTCAAAATCAATCAGATGTGATGTATACAAGTGTATTTATGTTAGTGAGATAGATTATGCTAAGTAGGATTATCTAACTAACTAACTTAATCTCTGACAATTAACAGACTAACTAACTTATGGTGAAATTACTAAAATACCCTTATTAGTTAAATGACATTTTCCTCAACACTCGCCCTCAAGCTAGAGCACATAAAGATATTTAATGTCCCTAGCTTGGAACTCAAATTATTGATGTTGTACTATGTTCAATCCTTTTGTAAACATGTCTGTAGGCTACTCTCTTGTATGAATGTACTCAGTTTTGACCATGCCTTGTTGAATCTTTTCTCTTATAAAACGACACTCAATTTCTATATGTTTTGTTCTTTCATAATAGACTGGGTTGGTAGCTATTTGAATAGCATCTTTAGTGTCGCAAAATATGGTAATTGGATGATCAATTTTTACATCACTCTCCTTTATTAACCCCAGTAACCATGTTAACTCAGCAACAGTAGATGTTAGGCTCATGTATTCTGGTTCAGCAGAACTTTTGGATATTGTAGTTTGTTTCTTGGACTTCCATGAGACTAGTGAGTCACCTACCTTGATCAAATATCATGTGACTGACTTTTTGGTGTGTGGACAAGCTACCCAATCAGCATCACAAAAAGTTGTAATTGTTTCATTATTGTTGCTAGATAAAAAAATGCTTTGTATCTAACAATTCTTAATGCAGCTTCCATGTGGAATTATTTTGGTTGCTGTATATATTGACTGAGTGTCTGAAGAGTGAAAGATATATCAGGCGTAGTAACTGTTAAGTATAGAAGTTTACCTATGAGTCTTTGATAGCTGCCTTGATCTGCTAGTACCTCATCTTCTGTTAGATTAGTTTTGTAGAAGTATTCATCAAACTCTCTTGTAGTGAGTTTTATGCTTGTATCCATAGGTGTATTAATAGGTTTAGATGTTGTTAATCCAAGTTCATATATAAGTTCCAAGGAATACTTGCTCTGATGCATCAGAATTCCTTGTTTTGGTCTTGCAAATTCTATTCCAAGAAAATATTTTAGTTCCCCTCGATCCTTCATTTTGAAGGTCTGATGTAGAACTGCTTTAGTGTCTTGTACCAGTTTTATAGCCTTTTGACTTTCATCATTTATGATCAGTGAATATGTTTGATTGACAGTTGGAAGAGGGCTTCTCATGAGAATCTGACTCCTAGCTTGAGAGTATTATTCATTAAGACCCATGAAAAATTGATATACTTTTAACTTTTGCAGATATACCACGAAATCTCTAGACCTTGGACAGTCACATCCAGGAATTAGTATTCATGCCTCAAACTTTTCCCACATATCCTTCAATCTTGAGTAATATACTGATACAGAAGAAGTACCTTGGGTCTAAGTAGTTATTTGTTTGTGTAAATTGAATGTTCTTGAATCATCTACTTTATAGAATCTTTCGTATAGATCATCCTGAATAGACTTTGCATTAGATGCATACATTATACAACCAAGAAGACTGCTATTTACAGAATTCATGATTCAAGACAACACAATAGCATTTACTCTTTCCCAATGATTCCACATAGTTGCAGGAAAGTTTTCTTTATTACAAGAACCCTATACCATCCCTAATTGTTTCCTTCCTAATAGAGAAACATGCATAGATCGATACCAAACTGAATAATTGTCGATACCTGTTTGTTGAAAGGAGATGATCTGTATTCTACTCACATCTGAGGGATGAAGGAACAAAGATGATTATAATCCATACCGGTGGTTGAGTTGAAGCTCCAGTGGTTTGACTCACATGTGCAGCATCATCTTGTTCATTTTTTATACTCATCTCTACAAGTTTTGAATTTGTCGATACAACCAAAAAATTACAGTAACTGAATTTGAATTGCGGAAACAGAATTGGATCAATTCAAAGCTGGATTTTCTTGATTTGATTGCTTTGAAACCATGCTCAAATTAGAAGATGAAATTGAGAAGATGGGATTCAGAGAACGAAGAAGAAGAGAGGAGAAAGGAGAGTAGCTTGATAGAGAGAAGTTAGAGAGAGAAATGAAGTTTCTTCATTATTCAAAATCAATCAGATGTGATGTATACATGTGTATTTATATTAGTGAGTTAGATTATGCTAAGTAGTATTAACTAACTAACTTAATCTCTGACAATTAACAGACTAACTAACTTATGCTGAAATTACTAAAATACCCTTATTAGTTAAATGACATTTCCTCAACACTCTCCCTCAAGCTAGGGGACATAAAGATATTTAATGTCCCTAGCTTGGAACTCAAATTATTGATGTTCTACTCTGTTCAATCCTTTTGTAAACATGTCTGTAGGCTGCTCTCTTGTAGGAATGTACTCCGTTTTGACTAGGCCTTGTTGAATCTTTTCTCATATAAAACGACACTCTATTTCTATATGTTTTGTTCTTTCATGATAGACTGGGTTGGTAGTTATTCGAATAGAATCTTTAGTGTCGCAAAATATGGTAACTGGATGATCAATTTTTACATAAATCTCCTTCAGTAACCTCAGTAATCATGTTAACTCAGCAACAATTGATGCTAGGCTCATGTATTCTGGTCCAGCAGAACTTTTGGATATTGTAGTTTGTTTCTTGGACTTCCATGAGACTATTGAGTCACCTACATGTGACTGACTTTCTGGTGTGTGGACAAGCTGCCCAATCAGCATCACAAAAAATTGTAACTGTTTCATTATTGTTGCTAGATAAGAAAATGCCATGTCCTGGTTGACTCTTGATATATCTAACAATTCTTAATGCAGCTCTCATGTGGGATTTTTTTGGCTGCTATATATATTGACTGAGTTTTGAACAGTGAAAGATATATCAGGCCTAGTAAATGTTAAGTATAGAATTTTACCTATGAGTCTTTGATAGCTGCCTTGATCTGCTAGTACCTCATCTTCTGCTAGATTATTTTTGTAGAAGTATTCATCAAACTCTCTTGTAGTGAGTTTTATGCTTGTATCCATAGGTGTATTGATAGGTTTAGATGCTCTTAATCCAAGTTCATATATAAGTTCCAAGGAATACTTTCTCTGATGCATCAGAATTCCTTGTTTTGGTCTTGCAAATTCTATTCCAAGAAAATATTTTAGTTCCCCTAGATCCTTCATTTTGAAGGTCTGATGTAGAGCTTCTTTAGTGTCTTGTACCATTTTTAGAGCCTTTTGACTTTCATCATTTATGACCAGTGAATATGCTTGATTGACAGTTGGAAGAGGGTCCCATGAGAATCTGACTCCTAGCTTGAGAGTATGATTCATTAAGACCCGTGAAAAATTAATTTACTTTTAACTTTTGCAGATATACCATGAAATCTCTAGACCTTGGACAGTCACATCCAAGAACTGGTATTCATGCCTCAAACTCTTCCCACATATCCTTCAATGTTGAGTAATATACTGATACGGAAGAAGTACCTTGGGTCTAAGTAGCTATTTGTTTGTGTAAATTGAATGTTCTTGAATCATCTACTTTATAGAATCTTTCGTATAGATCATCCCGAATAGACTTTGCGTTAGACGCGTACATTATACAACCAAGAAGACTCCTATTTACAGAATTCATGATTCAAGACAACACAATAGCATTTACTCTTTCCCAATGATTCCACATAGTTGCAGGAAAATTTTCTTTATTACAAGAACCATCTACCATCCCTAATTTGTTCCTTCCTAACAGAGCAACACGCATAGATCGATATCAAACTGAATAATTATCGATACCTGTTTGTTGAAAGGAAATTATTTGTATTCCACTCACATCTGAGGGATTAAAGAACAGAGGATGATTATAATCCATATCAGTCGGTTGAGTTGAAGCTCCAGTGGTTTGACTCACATGAGCAGCATCATCTTGTTCATTTTTTAGACTCATCTCTACAGGTCTTGAATTTGTCGATACAACCAAGAAATTGCAGTTGCTGAATTTGAATTTCGGAAACAAAATTGGATAAATTCAAAGCTAGATTATCTTGCTTTGATTGCTTTGAAACCATGCTCAAATTAGAAGATGAAATTGAGAAGCTGAGATTCAGAGAACGAAGAAGAAGATAGGAGAAATGAGAGTAGCTTGATAGAGAGAAGTTAGAGAGAGAAAGGAAGCTTCTTCATTAATCAAAATCAATCAGATGTGATGTATACATGTGTATTTATATTAGTGAGCTAAATTATGCTAAGTAGGATTAACTAACTAACTTAATCTATGACAATTAACAGACTAACTAACTTATGGTGAAATAACTGAAATGCCCTTATTAGTTAAATGACATTTTCCTCAACACACTCAAATAATATAATTATAAAATCACACAATCTAAATTCAAATTGCACGCTTCCTTGGAACTTGACAACGTTTTCTCTTTTTTACTATTTGTTTGTTACATTCGCGAATTTGGATTCTCACAACCCTTCTTTATCCTCTTTTAAATAATGAAAAAAAAAATGGTTTTAGCATCATGGTAATTATAAGATTCAAATCCAACGAATAAACAGATAAGCAGCCGCCCATTATTTATATTAACGGCATAATAAAAGAAATAGAAATCATTGCTAGTCTCCAACGTAACTGACAAAAATAATGAAATTAATTTGGTAAACTGTATCCAGAGTTAGATGGTAAATTCTTTGCAGCTACACCATTCTACAATGGCGTTTCTTCTTTTTCTTCCTCTTCTTCGTCGTTTTCCTATATTCCTCCAGCTAGCTGCTACTTCCTTGTCTCAGGGAAGTCATTTGGTTCAATGGTTGCATATCCCAGAATATCCCGATATCACGTGAGAGTAATTATCTCACCTTCCGTATGGGATAGCTAATTCCAGCAGCGAAGCTAGAGTGCTGAGAGTGGGTTCGACCGAGCCCAATAACTTTGATTCGAACCATATATTTGTCTTAAAAAATTTATTAAATATACAAATTACTAATATAGTACTCAGTAACTTAAGGCGATTAAAATCCGAACCCATAAATTTAAAATTCTAACCTGCCTCTGGCTAATCCCACAATTTTAATTTAAAATCGTGGAATTAGTAAATACCTATGAAATAAATATAATTCCAAATTTTATCTCAAGATTATTTGTCTATTCCCATGTACCAAAAGACCCCTTAATTTCTTTTGAGACAACGCAGCAAAGCTGAAATTATAGTTCACAAGCGCTTACATTTTTTGCTTATATATATAAGCATTATATTTAAGACGAAGAATCTTTATTTATTTTTTCCAAGGAGTAGACCGATTTCGCGAGAGAACATGCACATTATTATAAATGTAATGATTAATCAGTACTTTTTTTGGATTAATCGGCAATATCTGTGAAAACATTTTGACTATATTTCTCATCCTCATAAATTTGGTGTGTGGTTACTATAACTAGGTCATAAAGTCATTTTAAACGTTAACTGAGCATCAAAATTTATATTTGACCTCAAAAACTAAAAGGAAGAAAATCTTACGGAAGATTAGGTTAGCCTTTGGACATAAAATTGATTGAAACTAGAAAAAAATTAGTTTTTTAGGATGACATGAAAAATGATATTTTGAAAATTGGAATTGTGTTTGGGCATGCATTTTACTTGAAAAAAGTTTGAAATTTTGTGAGTAACTTCAAAAATTACTCTAGAGCTGTTTTTGGGATTTGAAGATTTTGTTTTTTAAATCTGCCAAAAATGGTTAACTCTATAAATAAATAAATAGATATTTGAAAACAAAATTTGAACAAATCTGCCAAATTTTTTGGTCAAACGGGAGCTATAAGTCTGCTAAGCCACTAGTGCTTGGGAAACAAAACATATGAAAATTGCTCAAGTATAACACGAACCAAATTTTGGGAGCAAGCGAGAAACAGCTGCTGCAGTACCAGCAACCCTCCAAGTATTTTTTTTTCTACCTAACACCTATTATCCCACTACAAAATTCTGTAAAATTTCTTCTCTAACAATTATGCAAAACAGTGACATAAAAATTCCCTTTAAACTTGGCAGGTTTCTAGTTGATCGGAACCATGCTTTTGATAGTATCCCCTTAAACATTAGGCAGTTTCAACTTTAACAATATACTTCAAATCCTCCAACAGCTAAAGGGAGCGAATATAGATTGAGACACAGCAAAACGCAACAACAGCAGATACAAGCTCATGCACAGAAAACCAAAATATGCATTTCATGAAACAAGTATAGCATATAACAGCAATTCAAATGAATTTGTGAGCTTGACACAACACATAACAACTTATAATCCAAACACCAATTAAATTTGGTTGTAGGATGCACAGCGATGCCATTTTCATCTACTTCCCGGGGCGAAAATCTACACAGACAATCTCAGCACACACAAGTTCAATTATAGCTGCCATTCAGCAACGGGTCTATACAAATCCGCACTCCACTCATCCTATGCTACTCATGTACGGCTTTCTTTTGATAATAGAAAGACGCACCAAATCCTTCGAAAGATCACTTCTGATAGCCAGGAGGAGGATAACCGGATGCAGGATAACCAGCAGGTGGATAGGCAGGAGCTGGATAACCTTGTTGAGGAGGTGGTTGACCATAAGCTGCCCCATACGCTGGAGGAGGATATCCAACAGTTGGTGGGTAAGGCTGATCTAGTCGTGACATGTGCTGCACTGGTGGCACCGCCATTGGTTGAGGACCAAACTTGCCATCTCTCTTGTCCATTTCAACCTTATGTTGTGTCTGCAATGCTCATCAACCACAGTAACCTCAGATGTAAACTATTAACTAGGAAACAGTTAGCTACTTACTGCAGAAAGCTTACAAGCTCCAGCTACTTGTAAGTTCCTCTTTCTTTTTTCTTTTTTTTTGGATGAGTAAACTCGGCTTTTGACTTAATATTATCATGAATTATTTTTACCACATCAACCATTTTAAAAATTTTGTTCATGTCGATATGAGAAGCATTTCATGTTTGATACATTGATTTAAGTTTCTTGCTTACCTGCATACAGGCACAAACCCTGCAACCAGAAGATGCAGAGCATATTTAGGAACAAAAATTTGAAATATTATACATAAAGATCATATGCACGAATAGAGCAAATATAGAGAAGCTTACGTGCAGTAGACCATGTCAGACAAACATGATAGCAACTGAGAAGCTTCCTGGATCTCTTCGCTTCCAACAATCATAGCCACAATTGAAAATATGCAAGCAAGTTGTTGGAGGCAGAACATAAAACCCTAGGATGAAGAAAGAAATGTGTTTACCAAATGGCTTATGAATTTACTTAAAACCAGTGAAAATGGGAATTTAGAGAGAGAGTTTACAATAATGCAATTATCACATTGAGTTGTTTGTATGTTGAACTCATCTTGCAACAAGAAGCGGGTTGAAGCAACTGAATTTCCAAAGCAAAGAAAAACCTGGTAGTTTTAAATATCGATTAGCTGACCATCGCATCAGAATATAAACACAGATTTTTATAAAGCTGCAGTACCATCAAGGCAATTAATAACTATATACTTATAGCTAGGAGACCTGGGAAATGCACCACAGGCACTGCTATCCAAAAGGTAACCTTACTGATATTCTAAGGAGATTGCAGATCAAAACGGCACATAAAGTGTCTCAAACATACAGTCAACCAAAATAGGTAGATACCATAAGATATGATAAGGTTTGAAGTCCGTGATGTGCACATTCAGAATGATAACTTATCGCGAGCAATTGGAAAATGCTTGCAACAGGGCATGTATCAGAGTCAAATAGAGACATGTATAAGAGAGTGGCAATATCTTGATTACTCCACAATCATCAGTGTAGAGTTGCGTCACCTACATAAAATAGTGTTTAGCAGATGAGGTGAAGTTTCTTAGCCGTTTCATTTCACCAACTTTAAAGTTATTAAGTACAAAATAGTCCATTAATTTGGAATTTCCTATTGACCATCTAAATTCTTTTCAACCCATTTAGCAGTGAATGAAAGAATCCATCCTTGCATCTGATACTATACTATTTTACTATCGAATTTTAGCCATGAGAGAGAAATCTAATGACTGTGTAGCAAAACATCAGGTTCAACTCCTTGCTTCCAAAGAATATAAAGTCATCTCTAACAATAATATTGCACATGTAAATAACTGAAAGAGGAAAAATGAAAATGTATTGAAGACTTGATTTTGACACTACAAGAGAATTTCCTAATATAGTTATCTAGTAGGATAAGGAAAGTAATAATTCTCTTAAGAATATTCTAGAATATCATATAGAAAATCGTAAAATATCTTCCTATTTAAATACAAAGTTAGCAAAATGTTAACCTATCATTGCATTAAATTTTTATATTTTAACACACCCCTTAATCACAAATAGTGGAAACCAACTTGAGTTTGCTCCTTGAGTAAGAGAAAGTTGCTTCCGAAGTCCTTCAAGAGAAACTGCAGGAAAGATCCAAGTTGCTTCTGGGATGGTCGTAAGAGAAAGAGGAGAGCAAGGTTTCCTGAAGAAAAATGGCCAAGCAGGTTTTCCACAAATTGGTATACATGGTCTTGTAGCCGGTCATTTTCTTATGTTGGTAGTATATGGCCCTTTGCCTCCGTCTGTCTTCATCGCATTAAGCCAACATAGACCCCCATAGTGGTTTCAGTGATTGATGGGTATAATAATAAAGGCTTCCTGGCATTGTAGACACTAGAATGGAGGTATTCCTTTATTGTCAGAGCGGCGCCGTTCACCTGCAGAAGAGAGGGATGGTGTCGATTGCCTAAGGGAAGAGGGCATTATGTAGGCTCACAACCTTTCATAGGTTGTTTCGAGGGCACCAGTCACCTAAGAAATGAGAAATAGGAGATGAGCCGCATCGGATGCTTGGGAAGAGATGCCCAGTGTAAAACACCGGAAGAAGAGAGGAGTAGTATTGAACACTGGAAAAAAAAAAAAGCGGAGAGTGTTGATTGCCAGAAAGATGAGCAGCACCAGAAAGAGGAATGCACTAGTCAGCAGATAAAAGAGGAACCGCACAAGCTGTTGAGGAGATGAGCAGAGTCGACCATCACAACGAGGAGCTAAGCCAATCACTAAGAAAGAGGAGGACATCGACAGCCAAAGCAACAGCGTACAATTGTCTGCTGGTAGGTGAAGGTTGTGAGTCTACCAAGATCATAGAGACTAGATACCATGCAAAGAAATTAAAGAGAGAAGAAAAGATGAATTGAGCTCCTTTATATGAAGTCTTGATCAAGAATACAAATCATACTTAATAATATACATTTAAACAATCACACAATATTTTCCTATTAAAAAAAATGGATTTAGACCATTTTAACATATAATTACAATAATTTTCTTGATATTTTAGCAGTAAACACAAAAATAAAGTGAACGAACTTTCCACTTACCTCAGTTGCTAAACAAAATTCAGGACAACGACTTTCTCCACACCGACCACTGCAGGGCATATAACCCGCACAACATGTATACCTGTGACGGACAGAAAATTTCGTTATACCAAAGCTAGCGCCATCAGAAAATTACTTAAAGATAAAATGGTTTACCTTGTCATATCACCGTAGAGAGCCCGTTTCCGAAGCAAATATGATGCACATGGTGCACTGTAATTTGAAATTTTAGTAACGCAAGTTACATAACGTATTAAAAGGACTTCTTTATTTAAGTAACAAGAGGAAAAAAGTAATTACATAATAGAAGAACAAATCTAGCAGGAATCCAGTTTCAAATGTTATCAAGAAATATCTTGGTATCTAAATGCACATGCATTGAGGGACATCTCTTGAAATTGATCATGAACCTAATGAGTGATAATTACTTTTATTAGAACTTCTAGATTATATGAATGCTAGTGTATCCAACAGCGAGATAAGTTTTACAAAAAAAAAATTGAAAAGCACCAGCAAACTGGGATTAAAACCAAATACCATCACAAAATCAGAGGAAAACACCCTTCACTATTTCCTGCTGTTCAGTACATTTAGCAATTAGAAGTGTCCATAGTAGAAGCACCAACCAGCATCGCTCATAAACCCATAAAACCAAGATAGTTTCCAGTAAATCAGGTCCCTCATAGACCCATAAAAAGGATTGTATCATCATCTCTCATAGAACATCGCATCCTTCTACTTGGATGTGTAAAGCTTTTCGTCCACCTATCACGCAATCAATTGCATTTTCTACTACTACGAATTCCATTAACCAAATTCTGCAGTCGTTTGTTTGAGATCTAAAAGGAACAATCATTGTATCAAAGCTTGCATTGTTTAATCCCTTGATTGGTTATTATTTTTCATATACTCTCTACATGATTCTGCATAACTATACAGAAATACCTTTTAAAAAATGTAAGGAGGGTAATAGTATCTCAATCGGTAATTTTAAAGTTAAAGTGTTTCCAATTATATAAAAGTGTCATTCTTTTCGGAACAAACTAAAAAGAAAAGAGTGCCATATAAAATGGAACATAGGGAGTACAATCTTATTACTATAATTTGTACATATCTTGTCCTTGAATGAAATGACCCTACCCTACGGGTACTGTTAAAGGTTTTAACAGGAACAGGTTCAACACTAAACTAAATTCAGCTTATCTAACTGATAAACATAACTATCTAAATTGAAGTATTCACCCCACAACTTTTTCTAAGCATCCAATCTAACTCAAGTCCAAGGAAAAACATATATGACTACAAGAACTAAGTCAAAGCATCACAAATCCTATCAGCCAAACACTCATTCCTTCAAAATCAACAATCAAAACATAAAATTCTCCAGCTTAACGATATATGAGTACCACAAAATTTCAGTCCCAAGACGAAATCACACGAATTGCAGCAAATAATGTCATAAATAAGCATAGATCATAGATCAAATCAACAACATTAGATTTACTTTATAGAAAAAACATACACATAAAGACATACTTACCACCAGAGGGAAAAACAGCAATCTGCAAAAAAGAAAAACATGAAACGTATGAGGAAAACACGTACATTAACTGGAATTAAACACAGAACATCTGAAAGAGAAACTTACAAGGAGTGTCAGCTTGCACAGTGCGCATAAGATCAGTGTGCCAGAGATTACGATAATTCTGGCGAACCTGCATCTTATTCAAATACTCCTGCGACGCCATATCTGCGAATACTGCTGAAGATTGAGAGAAACAGTAAATCAGAAACCCTAAATAAATAAATAAAATCAACTTTGTTAATCAATGAATGGGAACAAGAGTTTTTGCGAATGAGAAGTGAGGCAATTATATAGTCGATAAAAACGAAACTGATAGGTCTTCGACTGTTGACCGAGCAAAAAAGTTGGAAGTTTCCTCTAACAGTTGGCAATGACGTTCGAAGTGGGTTTTGAAAAATCAAACCGTGAAGACGACGTTCTTTTTCTCCCTTTTCTCTCTTGCTTCCCCTCTTTTTAACTCAAAAAGTAATCCGGACGAAAGTGTTACTAGTTCTATTTTTTTAATTATTGGAACGAAATCAAATCAATTTTTTTCGGATTTTTAGTTTTTCTGTTATTCATCAATTTTTTTTCTTACATATGACACATACACTACCAAACGCATATTCGAGCCACTATATTTTTAAAGTAACACTATCAAATCAATTACTATTTGAGCAATCTATCATTTACCAAGATATATTGATGATAATGGAATCAAATAGTGATGAATAATTAAAGTACTCAATTAAAAATCGATTATTTTTAACATGAAATAAATTTTTCTACTTAGCAAAAGAAAATTACCAATTAAACTAGAATATAAAGGCAAAGAATTAGATTATTATAATAGTAAGGAACTAGACTAAAAATATAAAGTACCATAAAATTTTAGAAACTTTATATATATATATAGGTGTAATAATAAATTTAAATAGGTCATTTTTATAGTTGGTTTGGTTCGATTTTTTTGGTTATATTTTGATTAAAACCAAAACCAAGCGAAATTTGATCGGTTTTAAAATTCAAAATCAAAACCAAACCAAACCTAAAAATTATCGATTATTTTTGTCGATTTAGCTCGATATTCGGTTTGGTTCGATTTTTGGGTTTTTATAAATACCCCTATATATATATAAAATCACTTAGCGAAATATGGCTTTGTACCCTTGTATTTAATCATTCATTTTTTTATCTTATAAAAATAAATTTTACATTGAACAAAATCATCGTTTAAATTGTCTTTCAAATATTTAGGACTTTAAAATCAACTTACACACTTGATAAAATCATAATATTAATACTAGTCTAATGTTTAGGACTTTACATGTATCATAAATTCCATAAATTTAGTTTCTCCCTCTTCATTTGGAAGTATAACAAATCCTTTAAATGTTAGGTGTTCATTTGTAAAAATAAAAAACGAAAAATAGAGAATTACTACCTCCGGCAGGCCGATACACAAACAAAGCCAAATATTATCCTACTTTTTCAATATTCTTTGTCAGCAAATTCCTAGTTGTCCATACCCTCCATACCATGCTAATTCCACTTGAAAAATAACACGGGTATTACCTTTGTTATTTTGTACGGAATTTTTAGAGTATTGGTTTATCACATTAAATCCTTCCGGATAGACTAATTCCATTTAAATTAGGAATGTTATGAATCAATAAAAGAAAATAATATTGCAGAGAAAGAGAGAAAAATTTTATTGAATTTTGGGATGAATTACAATGGAATAGGATTCTTTTATTTATAGGGAAAGTGTGACTTAGCCACCAAGTAAAATCCCTAATATCTCTCCAAAATATAGGCATTCACATTAAATAGAATTCTATTTATAACACTACCCCTTGAATGTCTATTCAACAAATAATGTGCCTCGTTAAAACCTTAACTAAAATAAAACCCAATGGGAAAAAATTTCTAGAAAAGGAAAAAGAGTACACATGTTTAGAAATGCGTCATTTGGTTGCCTCGTTAAAAACCTTGCAAGGAAAATCCAGCGGGACAAAATCTTGTACGGAAAAAAGAGTGCATCACGCATTAACTCCCCCTGATGAGAGCATCAATGCACATCCTTGAGTCTTCGCATCCTGATCTTGTACACTAGCTTCTTGAAGGTTGACGTCGGTAGAGATTTTGCGAACAAATCAGCCATATTATCACTTGAATGAATCTGTTGCACATTGATATCACCATTCTTTTGAAGATCATGTGTGAAAATAACTTTGATGAAATGTGTTTTGTCATATCTCCTTTTATGAATCCTCCCTTCAATTGGGATATGCATGCTGCATTGTCTTCATACAAAATTGTGGGTAGTTTGTCACACTTCAAACCACATTTGTCTCGAAATAAGATGTATTATAGACCTCAACCACACACATTCTCGACTTGCTTCATGAATAGCAATTATCTCAGCATGATTAGATGAAGTAGCCACGATCGATTGCTTAGTCGATCGCCAAGATATGGCAGTGCCCCCACATGTAAACACATAGCCTGTTTGAGATCGAGTCTTGTGTGGGTCAAATAAATACGCAACATCAGCATAACCAACAAGATCAAGACTGCAATTATTGCCATAAAATAAGCCCATATCGGTAGTTCTTTTTAGATACCGCAATATGTGTTTGATTCCATTGCAATGTCTCCTTGTAGGAGCAGAGTTATATCTTGGTAAAACATTAACTGAAAAAGTTATGTCAGGCTTTGTAATGTTGGCAAGATACATTAATGCACCAATTGCACTAAGGTATGGTACTTCAGGACCAAGTAGCTCTCCATTCTCTTCTTGAGGTCGGAATGGATCTTTATTCACATCAAGTGATCGAACAACCATCGGAGTACTTAATGGATGTGTTCCATCCATGTAAAACCGTTTCAGTACCTTTTCTTGTAGGCAGATTGATGAACAAAAATTCCGTTTGTCAAATGTTCAATTTGCAAACCAAGACATAATTTTGTCTTTTTTTAAATCTTTCATCTCGAATTCCTTCTTTAAATAATCAATTGTCTCTTAGAGTGCTATAGGAGTTTCAATAAGGTTTATGTCATCAACATATACGGCAAGTACAACAAATTTCGATGCTGTTTTCTTTATAAAAACACATGTACAAATGACATCATTTATATAATATTCCTTTAATAAATACCCACTAAGACGAATATACCACATACGTCCTGATTGCTTTAGAACTTATAAAGATCTTTGCAATTTGATTGAAAATACTTTCCGGGATTTTGAATTATGTGCGTTAGACATTTTAAATCCCTCGAGAATTTTCATGTATATCTCATTATCAAGTGAGCCATAAAGGTAGGCGGTAACCACATCCATTAAATGCATGTCAAGCTTTTCATGGACTGTAAAACTAATGAGATAACAGAACGTTATAGCATCCATAACGGATGAATATGTCTTTTCATAATCGATACCAGTCCTTTGTGAAAATCCTTGTGCAACAAGGCGTGCCTTATATCTTTGTACCTAATTGTTCTCATTCCTCTTGCGTACAAAGACCCATTTATAGCCAACAGGCTTAACACCATTAGGTGTTTGGACTACAGACCCAAAAACTTCATGTTTCGCAAGTGAATTCAACTCTGATTGGATTGCTTCTTGCCATTTTGGCCAATCACGTCTTTGTGGACATTCTCCAACAGATTGAGGTTCAAGATCCTCACTATCTTGCATAATGCTAGATGCAACATTATATGCAAAGACATAATCCACCACTATATCCACTCGATTTAAATTTGTGTCAATATCGATTGGATTTATTTCTAGTTCCTTATTTTCTTGAGTCTCGGGCTCAGAGGTTTCCTCATGAATCTCAGAATTTATTAAATCGTGGATTTCTTCATGAGGCTCTTTCGTAGTGTAATTTTGATCGTTTATTTTTCTTTTTCTAGGATTTCGATTCTTAGAACCCAATGGTCTGCCACGTTTTAGGCGTGCTTTTGACTCATTAGCTATGACACTAGAAGATTGTCCAATAGGGACATCAATACAGATTGGAACATTCTCTGCAGGGATATGTGATTTTGTTATCCTTTTCAAATCCATAAATACGTCTGGCATTTGATTTGCTATTCTTTGCAAATGGATAATCTTTTGCACCTCTTTTTCACAAATAGAGGTATGTGGATCAAGATGAGATAATGATGGATTTTTCCACAAAATTTTCCATTTGGTTTCACCAATTTCCCCCCTAATTTTGGGAAAAGTGTCTTATCAAATCGACAGTCTGCAAATCGAGCAGTAAATAAATTCCCCGTTAATGTTTCAAGATAGCGAATAATGGAGGGCGATTCAAGCCCAACATATATTTCTAACCTTCTTTGGGGACCCATTTTGGTGCAATATGGTGGGGCTACAGGCACATATACTGCACATCCAAAAATTCTTAAATGGGATATATTAGGTTCATGACCCAAAACTAATTGCAACGGGGAATATTTATGATAATTTGTCGGTTTGAGACGAACTAGCATTGTTGCATGCAAAATGGCGTGACCCCAAATATAAGTGGGCAGCCTCGTTTTCATGAGTAACAGTCTTGCTATCAATTTCAGACGTTTAATTAAAGACTCTGCAAGGCCATTTTGAGTGAGCTACAGGATGTTCCACTTTTATCCCAATTGATAAGCAATAATCATTAAATGTTTGGGATGAAAACTCAGTAGCATTATCAAGTCTAATAGACTTAATTGGATTATCGGGAAAAATTTCCCCTAATCGGATTATTTGTGCCATTAATTTTGCAAACGCGAGGTTGCGAGATGACAATAGACACACGTGAGACCATCTAGAAAATGCATCTATTAAGACCATAAAATATCTAAATGACTCGCTATGTGGGTGAATAGGTCCACAAATGTCCCCTTGTATACGTTCCAAAAATGCAGGAGACTCAATTCCAATCTTTGTTGGTGATGGTCTTATAATTAACTTGCCTTGATAACAAGAAGTGCAAGAAAACTCATTATTTAAAAGAATCTTTAAATTATTTAATAGATGCCCATTTGAGTTTTCTATAATTCGTCTCATCATAATTGATCCAGGATGTCCCAATCGATCATGCCAAAGTACAAAATATTGGAATCAGTAACCTTATGATTTACAATACAATGTACTTCAATTGCACTAATTCTTGTCCAATACAGGCCACAAGATAAAGACGGAAACTTCTCAATAACTCTTTTCTGGACAGAGACATTCTTGGTAATGATGAGATATTCAAGATTATTCTCATTTATTGTCTCAATATGATATCCATTTCGGCGGATATCTTTAAAACTCAAGAAGTTCCTCTTGGACTTGGAGGAGAACATTGCATTCTCTATGATAACTATTGTTCCCTTAGTCAGAGTTATAGTAGCTCTTCCAGAGCCTTCAATTAAATTACTACTGCTAGAAATTGTAGTAACATCTGCCTTACACATACTTAAATGAGAGAAATATTTCTTCTCTTTGAATATTGTATGCGTTGTACATGAATCAATTAAAAATATATTTTTACAATTGAACTTTGATTCAAGTTTTCTTTGTGAGATATCCATATTTGCTTCCTTAATATTCTCAAAAAGCTTCTTGAAACGGTAGAGTCTCGTGCTGATAACGTGTTATGAAACAACAAAATAAGAAGAACAATATTGCAGAGAAAGAGAGAGAGGAAATTCTTATTGAATTTTGGGATGAATTACAATTGAATATGACCCCTCTATTTATAGGGAAAGAGTGACTTAACCTCCACGTAAAATTCCTAAGATCTCTCCAAAGTATAGGCATTCACCTTAAATAGAATTCTATTTATAACAAGGAATACTAGTAATATTTTTATACTTTAAAGACAATAGGATTCCTTCTTGGAAGTTTTTATTTTATTTTATGTTAGGATTCTTGCAGTGTTTTCTTTTACCTTTTTTTATTATGTAAGGAATTTTAAGAATACTTTTTAGGAGATACGCTTTTTATACAAAGTAATTGACTAAATATAAAATAAAAAGTAAATACAATATATTTCTCAAATTCCAGGTCATCGGAGGCACAATTTATTTAAAACAAGTTATTAAACATAGAATGAAAAGTAAATTACAATCCTTTGATTAGTTAGTCAAACATCATTACCTTCCTCATATTCACATATTTAAATTGTTTACTTCGATTTTTATTTTGCATCTGAAATACATTATTTAATAATGTTAATGTAAATTCTAAATACTATATACTCATTGATATGGGTACACAAGTATCTTAAGACTAGTACTATAAAAGTACGAAACTCCTTAGTAAATATTTTACCATCTAAAAATAGATTTTACACTGAATAAAATTATAATTTAAATTATTTTTCTAAAGATTAGGAACTTTAAATCAACCAAGTACTTTAGTTATTAATTCATTCCTTATTAAACTAGACATCTCCAAAAGGTTTTTTTCTTTTCTTTCCATAAATGTATTTCTTTAATCCCAGTAGCAATGTTAGTTGTTTTTGCATGATTGAGAATAGGAAATACATGATTTACTTCAAAATTTTAAATAATAATTTATTCAAAGTTTACTCATTATCTTAACCAACACAAAATGTAGCTTAATTATGATTCCTCACTCAACGTTTACACAAAATAATAAATTTTAGTTACATGTATATTTTATAACATTTATTTTTTACGTGAAATAAAAAATAAAGCATAAGAGAAAATCTTTATAAACTAATGAAGGTGGCAAACATTTGTTAGATGGATTAAAAGCCCGTTTTAATGAGCTTGTTTTGAGTGACTTTTAAGCCAAAAGGCATAAGTTAGGAATTCTAGCTTTTGACTTATTTTTGTCATTTAGCTTAAAAACAAGTACTTAAAAACACTTTTTTACTTCATTCAAACGCTATTAAATGACTTAAAAGTTATTCTGGCTTAAAAAGACTTAAAATAAGCCAATCCAAACAGGCTCTAAAATCGTGGTTGATTGTTACCTAATCAAAATCTGAAGAAGATCACTAACTTTTAATTCATACACAAAGTAATCATTGGCCTTTTTTTTTGTTGAGCTAACTAAATAATTTTAATATTTTTATTATTTTTAAAAATTTATACTTTTTTATTTAATTTTTATTTTAACAATCAAACACCAATACTTTAGTTATATAATTTTTTTAAATTACTAGTCTTAAAGTACGGGCCTTGCGCATGAACCCAATGTCTGCTAAAATTTAAATAATCACATAAGTATAATTTAAAATATGTTTGAGTTATAAAATCAAAACTAAAAAAAGAGTTTAAGTTGCTTAAATTGATAAAAATTGATTCGATTCAGCTAATTAAATAAATAAAGGAAGTAACTCTGCCCAAGTCTGTGGATGCGTGCCTTGTTATAATCTCGTCGTATATGGGTTTAATATTTGCATTAGAAGTCTGACAAAGTAGCACAATTTATCAACTTGTATTAACGTCGTCGCAAATAGTATGTCAAGCCTGTACAGTTCTAAGAAAATAGAAAATTTGTGTTTGTATAAAAAGTGAAAAAGTTGATTCTTGACATAAATATAATATCACTAGTAATTGTTGTCATCTACCATAGAATTGTTAGAAACCTCTTAAGTTATTCGAGTATCTTGGCGCGAAATAATTTTTTTTTACTTGTTTAGAGTTCAAAAACTGCTTTTCAAATTATTTTTCTCATATAAGAGGAGTTAGTTTCAACTATCGTACACATCAGAAATGCATGGTAGTTACACAAATTAATAGCATCACATTTTTTTTAGGAAGAAAAATCTAACGATGTTGTATGTCCTCCAAAAAATTTGTTACAAATATTATAGGCTAAGAAAATTCTCTGATTATTAAGTAATATAAATGATTTTTTTGGATCTTCGAAATAAACTGCACTTTTATATCTAATTAATTTTGTATTGCCTTAAGATATCAGTCTCTGAAACTAAGATTTTGGCCCGTTCAACTGTAAGATAAAAGTGAACACATGATAATCCAATCTACTATTTTAGCTGGCAAGTTTGGAACTGAAAGCCCTATCAGCAAAAATTACGAAGCATTTAGTATAGTAATCAAGTTTTAAAATAGCAATACCATATTTCTAGATAAAAAGTAATTGACAGATACATTCACAAAATGAAAGTTAATGTTCAATAAATAATTGTGCAAACTATCATTTTTCTTGATAAATATGGTTCTAGACTTGTAGCAACACCAAAACATCAATTAGTCATAACCCAATTGATTGTTGATTCCAAGGAAAAGATACAAATACATATTTTGTTAGAATTGGCAGAAATATAATATTAAAAGTAGTCGATTCAAGTATTTTCATTACTTTTTCTCTTATGAAGAAATTTGTTCTGTTTTCAGATTGGCAGCATTCTTGTAATAGAGGCTTGAAGATGAACTTAATTGACAATCAACAATTTAGAATAAGTAATTGAATACAAAAAAATATGAAAAATAGTTCGAACAATGTTTCAACCCTTTTTTGGGCATGTTAAAACTGCTTCAGATGAGAACTGTTTCATATCGTCACTCCAATAGCTTTGGTTCAAATTCTGAATCTATCTTTTAAAATTCGTTAAATATGTAAAAGTTATTAGTTTAGAACTCCGTAACTTAAAAAGATTAAACATCAAACTCTGACTCTGGCATCACTGCATGCATCCCAAAGTAGTTACTTTGTGGCGGGGTGCGGAACCCAAGTAGGTTGTTTTTGCACAAGTAGAACGAAAATAGGTCCAAAAAAAAAT
>ML380216.1:0-17206 GCA_005239525.1 Nicotiana knightiana
CTGATTTCCTAATTGGTTTAGAAACTAAAAATTTATTTTATGTTATATAAATGAGACTCCTTGAGCATCTTAATTGCATTGGTTGCGGACATTATGTTCTGGGTAGTACGTAGATTTTGTTGTGCAAAGTGAGATGAAAATATGTGGGCACAAGGTTCCATATGTGCTAAGGGTTTGGAAATTGAGATTTATGATATGAGACACCGAGGATTGAGATGGTCTGGATTGTGTATTAGAAATGGTGTGATTGATTGAGTTAACATCGCCTTCTTCATTTGAGCACATTTTTACTTGTCTGTGTTCCAGCCATGTTGGTGTTAATTTACTTGGTTATCTTTCGCCTCCTTTTATTGTCTCTACTGTTTGTAGTTTGATCTCTCCCTGTTATTGACATTACTTTGTTATCTTTATCTTGGTAGTTTATTATCATATCCTGTTCAATCTCTTTGACCAGTAGGTATCTTGGCTGTTCCTCGTCACTACTCCAACGAATACTTATTGAGCACCCTGTGGTGTGCTCATAATACGCTTCTGTACATTTTTGTACAGGTTCAGGTATTTGATCGTTAGTAGATGTGCGGATCGTTGCTATGGAAACTCATGGTAAACCTGCTGCTGCGTAAAATCCTACTCCGGGATGCCCTCGTCTCTGGACTTGGTCTCCAAAAGCTCCGAATCTAACCATAATCATATTAATACCATCAACATAGGCTAACGAATCGAACTCCACAATAAAAACTACAAGATATGCCAAAAATTCGATATCGGCCAAAATCCGGCCTCCGGGCCCACGTCTCGAAATCAGTCAAAAATGAAGAATTAGAAACCTCATTCTCTCCCGAGTCTAATCATATAAAATTCGTCAAAATCAGACTCCGTTTGGTCCCTCAAATCTTCACCTCAAACTGTCCAAAACTCAAGCCCTAACTCCCTCAACTTCACTTTGAAATCATCAACCAAATTTCAAAAATGAAGATGGATTCATGAAATATAACTAAAACCGAGTAGAGAACAGATACCCCAATCCATATGGTAAAAATTGCCTCCAAAATCGGCCAAATTCGAGCTCCCCAACTCAAAATATGACCGAATGAACAAACCCTTATTTTATATACTTTTCTGCCAGCTATTCTGCCTCATTTCTCGTGTCAAACGATCTCAAGACTCACTTTTTATGCCTCCAATAGATTCCTTATGAAATTTTAGTCAAGTTAGGATTTTGAATCACTCAATTTGATCTTATAATGAAGGAGATATGTTGGTTTCAGTATTTGCAAATCGTGCAGATTTTTAAATACGCCATCAGTGGCAATTCCATAATTAATCTGAAAAATCTGGCAACCTAATTCTTAGTAAAATGACCATAAAATTCTCATACAATGTCCAAATTCGACGATTCTTTTTTTATGGGTCCGTAATATGATACAGATCTAACGCTTCAATCAAAAAATAAATCGGAGCTCATTTGTTCAATATGATATCATTTATGCTTGAAGAAATGACGTCGAATCATATCAAATCAACTCGGAATGAACTCAAATTTTGCACACAAGTTCTAATACATCATACGGAGTTACTTGTGCCCCCAAACTATCGAGCGAAATGCAAATTCTGAAAACGATCGATCGAGTCATTACAACTTAGCTACTGCAAGTGCTATAACTGACCTGACGGTGACCATCTTGGCCATAGGAAAAAAGGTCTATGTGTAGTCCAAGAAATTATTCATATTGGATCCATTAATTAAGTTTGAGTTTGTTTTTTTAAACCCTTAATTAGTACTCCCTCCGTTTCAATTTATGAGGTAGTTTGATTCGGTACAGAGCTTAAGAAAAAGAAGAAGACTTTTGAAACTTGTAGTCTTAAAAGCTTAAAGGGTAAAAGCTTTGTTGGGCTATGCCATTTGTGTAATTGTGTGGTTATAAAAGCTTCTTAATAAGCGTAAAATGTGTAATGAAGAGTTTAAAGTTGAATTATTTCCAAATTTAGAAATGTGTCATTTATTTTGAAACAAACTAAAAGGAAAGTACATCATCTAATTTGAAATGGAGGGAGTACTATACAATATGCGATTCAGTTGCAATACAAAGTTTAACTTTGCTCCGGTAACATATTTTATGAAAATTTTAATTGGTAATGAAACTCTTATATTTCTCCACAAAAAAAAAAAAAAATCGTTTGTGATCTTTCACCGGAAGAAATTAAAGAGGCAGCACCAAGTTGCAGCCTATGCAATGTATGAGTTTATATGCTATCTCCTTGTCATGCATTCTTCACCCTCATGTGTTGGATGAATAGGATTTTCAGCCACTTAATCATTGATTTTGAATTTAAGTACTGTAAATCGAAAAATTCCTCGTACGAAGCATTTTCCCTTTAATCCTGTTAGGATCAAGCACTAGTCGTCATGCCAAATTATAAGGGCAAAACTTTATTTCTTAACCAAGCCCGCCAAGCTAACTCATGTTCGATCATGATTCCGACCCGCACCACCCACCCTTCCTCGTGGGCCTTGCCATAGGCAGGATAGTGGTGTTACCCAATAATCCTTCCCAACACTTTCCTTATGCAGCATATTGCTCTTGAGAATCAAACCCATGATTTTGGCTCTGATACCACCTGTTAGGATCAAACGCTTACCATCGTGCTAAAAGTTATATAGCTGATAGCATGGCACAACTTTATTTATTAATCAAGGCCACCAAATAAGTGCCATATTCGACCATGTATCCGACCCGGCCACCAACCCCCTTGTGACCCTTGCCATAGACAAGATGTTGGCGTTACCCAATATTTAATGAGTCTTACGCAACATGAATCTCAATTAATCGGGTATGGATACCAAATTATATATACACGAGTTGATTACATAAAATAAAAGAATATATAAATTCTCACCCTTTGGTATTATACATATATAATGAATACTTCCAGTTCTAATTGCGACAGAAATCTGTTACCCATTATCAGATAAAGGAAGTACAAAGATTCTTCAAATATTTTAAGCTGACATTAAACGGGTGGACAAATACAACATTAGAGAAAAGTTTTCCTAAGACTTATTACAAATCGCTGGTGAGCAGCTGCACACAACTTACTGAAAAAACAATAATAACATTTCTAAGACATATATATATCTTAATCAGAGAACTTCTTTCGAAGTTGTTTGATCACTTTCTTATTAAGCTGGAAACCTTTGGCAAGAACATCGTCGAGAATAGGTGGATCCGAAGCAAAGATTGAATTAGGAATCATGACGAATCCAGGATTTTGACTGTTGAAAGAAGCAAGTACTGTAGCCTTTTTGTTTCCCACGTTATACTGGAAATGTATAAGCCCCTGTGGTATCACAAAAACGTCGCCAGGATTCAAAATTTTCGAGAAGAGACGACTTTTAAAGATGTTTGGAGAATCAGGGAGATAAAATCCAGCATAAATAGTTCCTTCCAATATAGTTATGAGCTCAGTAGCTCGTTGGTGTGTGTGGAGTGGAATAAGGCCACGTGGCTCAATGTCAGCACGAATGAAAGAAATACCAAGAGTGTTGAGTCCAGGCATTGTGTTTACATCCACAACAGTTGCAGAATAACCAAACTTAGCCCGAACTATATTTCCACGTACGTTAAGACCTGAAGCAAAGAAATCATCTGTTGTGGCTAGCTTTGGGTCTTTGCAAATCTTTCCATTCACGAAAACTGCACAAGTTAATGCAATGAAGCTAGCAAATTATTCATATGTTAAGAGCTAAACAGTATTATATATATGGTGCTTAATTAATATATATATATATATATATATATATATATATATATATAATTATATATAATACTTAAAAGTAGGGGTGTTTGTTGCTCGGTACGGTACGGTACTTAGATAGTTCGGTTCGTAAAATGCTATATCAATACCGTACCTAATTAAATTCGGTATGATTCGGTTTTTCTCCTTTCGGCTTCGGTTTATTCGGTTTGGTAATTTTGATTTATTCGGTTTAAATACTAACTAGTGCATAGAGACATAGACGATAATATTCTTAATTAAAGTACTCAAAAGTACAAAACTAAAAACGTTTTTTCACAAAAGTTTTGTCTAAAACTAGCTAATACCAACCTAGAGAGAAAATCCTTAGAGAAATGTCTTGTTACTTACTTAGAGTTAATTGATGAACTTAAAGAATAAAGGAAAGTAAAATTTTAGATTTATTATATTTATGTTATAAATAAAATATGTATTTTGTAATATAATATGTATTTCGGTACGGTATCGGTATTTCATTTTAATATATCAAATACCATACCAAATAATATTTTTTTTAAAAACTTAAACCGAATACCAAAATATCGAATACTGAATACCAAAATTTTTGATTTCGGTACGGTAATTCGGTATTTACCAAATTATGTACAGCCTTACATAAAAGTGAAAAGCAAAAAATACAAAAAAGTCCATGTATATATATGGAATTCTTTTTCAAAATTTCAGGGTGCTGGTGACCGTCACTCTTACACGTGGATCCGTCTCTGAGCACGTGCTTCTTTAGATTAGTGAAGTGCACAATTTTTGGATAAGTACCAAACATATATGAATTTACTACTATATATAATCAATTTGCAATGAGAATATTTCAGCATGCAACTTATAATGATGTAGACATTAATAGTTCAACTTCTCAAATTTGAGATTCGAAGAATTCCGACTGATTCTCATTTGGGATTATTATGCGCGTTATTATTTGAAGCACACATTTCTTTGAAGTGCATGGCTTCACGTGTGAAGCGACGAAGCAATATATGGCTTTTAACAACACTATAATATAACATGCAATATTGTTTAAAATAGGAAAAAGAAGAAATTAGTCAAAGAAAAAAGTTTCGTGACTATAGAAGGATGATTTACCAGAAGCGTTAGTGTCTTTAACTCCAACACATATGTCTTGTAAAGGGTTGAGATCATAGGCATAAACTAATTGGGAAGAAAAGAAAGCAACAATGGCTACTAAAGTTGTTATAAACCAGCTCATGCTCATTGTTATAGCAAAGTCTAGTTTCATTAAATTTGGAACAAGTTTGTTTCCTTTTGTCTTATCATACTACGTACTTATAGCACAATCTGGTCAATTTTTAACATCCTTTTTCCGTCTTAGTCATTTTTAATATTCTTGCTTCCATTTGTAAAAAAGGAAAGTCAAGGTATAATTTCTCATTTTAAAATGCAAACAGGTTCAAGTTGATCAAGAAGTAACCATTAATCAAGAATCTAGTGATCTGTTCTACCTCTAATCAACGGTCAACAGTTAATTTCACAACTCCCCGCATGGTGAATTTACGTATTCATTTGGAATTTAAGTTATATATACATCGCCGCAGTAGCTATATCAGGTCACCAAAATTAAAGAATATCCACATGTAAACCTTTCTTATAACGTGAAATTTATAATCTTGAGAATAAAACAGATTATCTGCTACAACATATAGAAGTGATCTAATGATATAAAAAGTCATTAGAATAATTGTGTATATAACTTAAACTCATTCAAGAAAATAGGTTAACGATATAAATGCCTTAACAAACAAAGGAATGTTAGTCTTAATACATTTCGCAGCAAAATTTAGACTTTGAATTGGAAAAATGAGAAAAGTCGTACGATTGAATTGTCAATCTAGCATGTTGTCATATTTTCTTATTTGCTAGTAACACGATTGTATCTTCGCCAAAAAAATGAATGCATGTTCTCATCTTAATTAGACTCCTAAATGCTAGCCTAGCATTCAGTCGTAGCAATATTATTGACGAGTTAATCTTACATGTGATCACTGGAATAATTCACTATAACAGCAAAGTCATAAAATTATTAGTTTGTCATATTAAAGTAACTTAACTTTACAATAGAACAGTAAAGTCATAAAACTATTACGTTTAAGTTACTGAACCTTACTCACTATAACATTAGAATTAAAAAAAATTATATACTGTAATAATAAAGTCATAAAATTTTACCCAATATAACTGTAAAATCACCTTCATGTGTAGGTTGTCGTTATAATAGATAAATTATAGTGACTTGGCTATTATAATGGATAAAGTTTACGTTAAAATAAAGAGACAAAATAGTTTTATGATTTTACTGTTATAAAGGGTAAAGTTTGACTTTACAGTTATAATAGGTAAAATTCAGTTATATTTATGTCATAAAATAATATTGTGATTTTACTTTACTCTGGGTAAAGTTCAATGATTATAAGTGGAATTACCTCGATTATTGCTTCATTAGTTTATGATAGACAACATAGATCATTAATATTAATCATCTTTAGCCCGTTCTAGATTCGCACCAAATTAAAATGATAAAAATTTACTCGTATTTGATATTTGTATTAATAGATTAAATAACTTAACTTTAACAATTAAAAACTAAAGCGAGGGTGTATATTACTTAACCCAATATACACTAACAAGGGTATAAACAATTTTAGAGCCTGTTTGGACATAAGAAATTGTTTTCTTTTTTCCAAATTTTTTTTACTTCTTTTCGAAATCAACGTTTGTTCATAAATTTTCTAATTTTCACTTGAAAATGCATTTTGAAAATTTTCAAAAATTTAAAAAAGCTCCAAAAATCCGTTTTTCAAAATTTTCATTCAAATCACTCACAAAACTTCAAAAACAACCCAAAATTATATTCATGTCTAAACATAACTCTAAATTTCAAATACCTTTCACTTGAAATTTTTTTTCATCATTTTTTAAAATTTTACAATTCTTATGTCCAAATGCACACTTATGGAAGTGAATTATGAAAGTAATAAAGAGGTGATGTGAAAAGAAGCAGAGAGCTACCAGAAAAAAGGACAAATGGATTAACTATAACGACCCGGCCGGTCGTTCCGAGAGTTTAGCCTGTTTCCCCCATTTTAGCTTCATTGCTTATGTGGTTAATCTCTTTTGTGTGGCGTTGGGTTGATTGACTCGGGTTCAGAGTGGTTGTGGTGAGAATTAAGACACTTAGCCTCTAAAATGAGCTCAATAGTTGGAAAAGTCAACCGAGAGTTGACTTATAGGTAAACAACCTCGGAATGCAGATTTTATGGCTCGGATATCTTCATTAAGTGATTTGGGACTTAGGAGTGTGTTCGGAATGCAGTTTTGAGGTCCGGTGTAGAATTAGGCTTGAATTGGCGAAAGTTAGTTTTTGGCGATTTCCGGTCGGCAGTGAAAAATTGGCTATCGGGGTCGGAATGGAATTTCGAAAGTTAGAGTAGGTTCGTAGCGTCACTCTGGATGTGTGTGCAAATTTTCATATCATTCGGACGAGGTTTGGTTAGTTTCGACATCGTTGGTGAATTTCGGAAGTTTGAATATCTTTAGGCTTGAATCATGGGTTGATTTGGTATTTCGATGTTATTTTGGGGTGTTCCAAGAATTCGACTAAGCGGGTGATCATTTATGACTTGTTTGTATTTTTGGTTGGGGTCCCGAGGGCCTCGGGTTGAGTTCGGATGGGTAACGACATGATTTTTGGCTTTTTAGAGTTGTTGGTGTGAAACATTCTGGTGTTTCCGCACCTGCAGATGGGGGACCACAGGTGCGAGCCCACAGAAGCGGACAAGGCTCCGCAGATGCGGAAGTTGGCTGGGTCAGCAAAGGTCGCAGGTGCGAGACTTGGACTGCACCTGCGAAGTCGCATGTGCGGAAGATATGTTGCAGGTGCGAAAATGGCCTTTAAGTGAATTCTAGCAGGTGCGCACCTGGGACCGCAGGTGCGTGTCCGCAGGTGCGAGAAAAGGACCGCAGGAGCGGTCATCGCTGGGCAGAACCTATAAAAAGAACCTTTAGCGAATTTTGGGTCATTCTTTCACCATTATTATTCGGGTTTGAAGCTTTTGAAGGGTTTTGAAGAGGGAAATCTATAGTTCTTCATTGAGGTAAGGCTTTTGGACTTAAAACTCTCTTATATGTGATTAAAGGTCGGATTAGTGGTGAAAATTTGTGGGAAAATAGTGCTAAAATAGGTAATTAGGACTTGTGGTTTAGATTCATTAAAATGAGAATTTGAGGGGTCATTTGGACTCCGATTTCAGTGTTCTTGGTATGTATAGACTCGTGGAAGGATGGGAATTTTTTTGGTGTAAATTTCATCGAGTTCCGAGACATGGGCCCGGGGGTCGGGTTTGACCAATTTCGGCATTTTTGAGTATTTTTGATAAATTTCTATTAGAGTTCATTCCTTGGCATATTATAATGATATACATCTGATTTTTGGTAAAATTGGAGCACTCGGAGGCCGAATTTAGAGGAAAAGGCACTGCGGAATAGTATTTTAGCCGGTTTTGAGGTAAGTAACATTTTCAAACTTGGTTCTGAGGGTTCGAAACCCCGAGCTAAATGATATATGACTATAATCGAGGTGACACGTATGCTAAGTGACGGGCGTGCGAGCGTGCACCGAGTGTTTGTGGCCTGGCTTCCCATGGCACCGCTTAATGATTATTCACTGATGATATGTGCTTCTGTTAATGTGGTAATTGTGAACCTGTTAGAAATCACGTTAAGTATAAATGCTAGGCTTCACGCCGAAAATGCTGAGACCCGAGTGGTCGTATATTACTGTCTCATTTTGTGATTATTTGATTTTATGTACTCAGTCCTGTTATAGCATATCATTTCATACCTCAGCGTCAATATTGTTAATTATATGCATACTTATCATTGTTTCGGGCTGATGGATGCATCTGTGATCCATGTAAGTGAGACTGAAGAGTAATGACTGAGTGAGGTCGAGAGCCTGTTATTGAGTCACTTATGAGATCAGACTACACACCGTAGCGATACTTAAATCATGCCTTCGTTGGCTTGACGTTGGGGCCACTAGGGCCTCTCCGGAGTCTTTACACCCCTAGTGAGCGCATTGATGTTGAGGGATGGATTTTCCCTGGGCGTGGATCATGTTCGAAGTGGATGTTATGTGAGAGATGGATCATCCCTGGACCTGGATCTTGTCCGAGGGTTGTATTCTAGATATGGACTTTCTCCGTGGGGCTGGATTGGCCTATTTCCTCACTACGGATTGACTACAGTCACCAATGATTATGTACATTCCGGGATGGACTTTTCCCTGGGCCTAAGAGCCATATACGGTACTGAATGGACTGTTGTGTGAGGGTTGTGAGCACTATGTGCATACCCACACTGGTTTCATACATATATTTTATGATGGAATGTAGAGTATACCAGCATAATTGGCATATTTACTCATTGTGATAAACTGTTAGCATGTCTAATTTCTGTATACTGTTTATTGTAAAATTCTGAGGTTTTGTCCGTCACTACCTATCAGCCCATAGTTTGGGTTCGTTACTTCTGAGTTGGTGTACTCACGTTACCCCCTGCACCTTGTGTGTAGATCCAGGTACACCGGGATGCGGTAGCGGATATTGAGCAACTGTAAGAGTTTTCATTGGAGTTGTCGAGGTAGCAGCTGGAGATCGCGACCTCGTCTTCTCTTCCTTATTCCACCTATTGCACTTATTTTGAGACTATGTTGTCTATTTCTTCATTCTTTATTTTATGGTATATCAGCTCATGACTGATTGACACCGGATTCGGGGTTGGAGGTTTTAAATTTTGTTTTCAAATATTGTTTTAAACTTCAGATTATTAGTATTATCAGTAATTTTGTTTAAAATTTTATTTTTACTGGAAATTGAATTTAGCTTAGATAAAAGGGGCGGCTTGCCTGATTCCACGACAGGCGCCATCACGACCCCGAAATCGGGTCGTGACAAGTTGGTATCAGAGCCCTAGTTTAAATAGGTCTCACTAGTCATGAGCAGGTTTAGTAGAGTCTTGCGGATCGGTACGGAGACGTCTGTACTTATCTTTGAGAGGCTACAGAATCCTTAGAAAAAATCCCACATTATTGAATTTTATCGTGCGACTTTGTTGAATTCTGGAACTAAACTTCTGTTGTTTTCATTCTCTCACAAACGGTGAGGACTCGTGCTACCGATTGTGGTGATCAGACACCAGCAGGACCAGTTGTAGGTCGAGGCCGTGGCATAAGGAGGGGTGCAACTCGCTCAGCAGCCGGGGCAGTACCTGTGGACCCTCCCACTGCTCAGGATCAGATCCCCGCAGTTGAGATCCCAGCGGGACTGGCTCAGGCACCAGCAGTGCCTATTGTGATTCCGGGTCTTCAGGAGACCCTTGCTCTGATTCTGACCGTGTGCACCAGTCTTGCACAGGCAGTCGCCATGTCTACTACTGCCGCTACTTCTCAGGCCGGAGGAGGCACTCAGACTCCAGCTGCCCCGACACCTGAGGAGGTTACTCAGGGGCTTCAGACACCGGGGACAGTTCTAGTCCAGCCGGTTGCCCCATCCCGGGAAGTTATGATCCTAGCTTTGGCAGATGCCGAGCAGCGCAGGTTAGAGAGGTTTAATAGACTCCAGCCTCCAATTTTAGTGGTACTGAGGGCGAGGACGCCCAAGGATTTTTGGACAAATGTCAGAGGATCCTTCAAGGATACTGGAGGCTAGTGGGGTCCCATTTACTACCTTCCAGTTCGCAGGAGCTGCACTCGCTTGGTGGAAGGCCTATGAGAGGCGTAGACCGGCTGATGCAGTGCCCCTTACCTGGCGTCGGTTCTCCATTCTGTTCCTGGAGAAGTATATACCGCAGTCCCGAAGGGAGGAGCTACACTGGGAGTTCGAGCAGTTGCGCAAGGAGGATATGACCGTGACGCAGTATGATATGAGGTTCTCCAAGTTGGCCCGTCATGCTATTTGTCTAGTTCCCACATATAGGGACAGGATCAGAAGGTTCATTGATGGCCTCACTTATCAGCTTCGAAATTTTCTACCAGGGAGAGGGTATTTGGCGCTTCTTTTGAGGAGGTGGTTGACATTGCCATAGAGATTGAGTCGGTTCGTCGCCAGGAGCGGATCGAGAGGGAGGCCAAGAGGTCTCGAGGATCTGGGAGTTTTGGTGGGGTTCCTTCAGGGGGGAAGCCTCAGCCCGGCAGAGGCCGTCCATCCAGGCAGGCTCAGCCAAGTCGCTCAGGTTATCGTGGTGGATCAGTTGGTCATGATCCTCACAGCTCGCATCAGGTGCACCCATCTTTCAGTGCCCTGCCGGCTCAGAGTTCATCTTGGACACCATCGGTTCAGAGTTCATCTATGCCTGGTTCTTCCAGTGGTTATCTTGGTGCTAGGGGTTCCCTTCAGTCCTCAGTGCCATTCTCTGAGAGAAGTTGCTTTGAGTGTGGAGAGGTGGGCCATATAAAGAGGTTTTGTCCCCGTCTTGCAAGAGGTATTTATCAGCAGAGGAGTCAGCCCGTGGTTTCAGACTCAGTAGCTGCACCACCCGCCCAGACAACTAAAGGTGGGGGTCAGGCAGGTAGGGGTCGCCCTAGAGGGGGAGGCCGATCCGATGGTGATTAGGCCCGATTTTATGCATTTTCAGCCAGACCTGATGAGATGGCTTCTGATGCCGTGATCCCAGGTATTGTCTCAGTCTGTCACGAGAAGCTTCAGTTTTTATTTGATTCCGGTTTTTCATATTCACATGTTCATCATATTTTAGCCCATTCTCTGGCTCGCCCTTGTGGGTGATGTTGTTGTTACGGACCGCGTGTGTCGGTTATGTGTGGTACCCATTGGGGGTCTGGAGACCCGGGTGGATGTGTCATTTCTGAGTATGGTTGATTTCGACGTAGTTTGATCTGATAGATGATGATACTTTTATGTATGACTTGATGTAGGTGTTTTGCACTGAATCGGATTATTTGACTTCGTAGAGCTATTGTGAGGGTGTCGGTTAATGGCTATTGAGTTGATCTGTGCTCCGGGATGATCTAGGGATTTCCCGTCCCTGCTTCGGGTAGCGGTGATTCGTCGGTTTTAGGCACACATGGTGCGGTTCTGTTGTGGTCTTCTAGAGGAGTTGATTAAGGTAAAGTAGTTGGGTATCATAGAGTTTGGACGTATGAGTTGTGTTCTTTCAGATTCGTGTGATTTGGTTCAGGTATATAAAGTGTGTGGAGGCATGATTCTAATTTTGTAGATAAGTTCTGATGTGGAATTTGGGTTCTAAGGCCTAGGGTTAGGTTGGATATAGTGGCATTTGAATGTTTTGTATTATTAGATCGATGCGGGGTAGGGTGACGTGGGGTCGCCCCCGGGTATGTGCATGGTAAGGTTATTCGGCAAGTTGATGGCTTTTGGAACAACTCTTGGCACGTTCGAGGATGAACGTTTGTTTTAGAACGGGAGAATGTAACGACCCGGCCGGTCGTTCCGAGAGTTTAGCCCGTTTCCCCCATTTTGGCTTCATTTCTTGTGTGTTTCCTCTCTTTTGTGTGGCGTTGGGTTGGTTGACTCGGGTTCAGAGCGGTTGTGGTGAGAATTAAGGCACTTAGCCTCTAAAATGAGCTCAATGGTTGGAAAAGTCAACCGGGAGTTGACTTATAGGTAAATTACCTCAGAATGGGGATTTTATGGATCGGATAGCTTCATTAGGTGATTTGGGACTTAGGAGTGTGTTCGGAATGTAGTTTTGAGGTCCGGTGTAGAATTAGGCTTGAATTGGCGAAAGTTAGTTTTTGGCGATTTCCGGTTGGCAGTGGAAAATAGGCTATCGGGGTCGGAATGGAATTCCGGAAGTTGGAGCAGGTTCGTAGCATCATTCTGGATGTGTTTGCAAATTTTCATATCATTCGGACGAGGTTTGGTTAGTTTCGGCATCGTTGGTGAATTTCGGAAGTTTGAATATCTTTAGGCTTGAATCATGGGTTGATTTGGTGTTTCGATATTATTTTGGGGTGTTCCAAGAGTTTGACTAAGTCCGGGTGATCATTTATGACTTGTTTTTTTTGTTGGGGTCCCGAGGGCCTCGGGTTGAGTTCGGATGGGTAACGGCATGATTTTTGGCATTTTGGAGTTGTTGGTGTGAAACTTTCTGGTGTTTCCGCACCTGCGGATGGGGGACCTCAGGTGCGAGTCCGCAGAAGTGGACAAGGATCTGTAGATGCGGAAGTTGGATGGGTCAGCAAAGGTCGAAGGTGCGAGACTTGGACCGCACCTGTGGAGTCGCATGCGCGGAGGATATGTCGCAGGTGCGAAAATGGCCTTTAAGTGAATTCTCGCAGGTGCACACCTGGGACCGCAGGTGCATGTCTGCAGGTGCGAGAAAAGGACCGCAGGTGAGGTCATCGCTGGGCAGAACCTATAAAAAGAACCCTTAGCGAATATTTGTCATTCTTTCACCATTCTTATTCGGGTTTGAAGCTTTTGAAGGGTTTTGAAGAGGGAAATTGAAAGGATTTTTGACTTAAAACTCGTTTATATGTGACTAAAGGTCGGATTAGTGGTGAAAATATTGACCCATGTCACTGCATAGTTTTGAAGATTGACAAAAGGGTGACCAGTTGAACCAGGTCCATCAGAGCACACATCGTGAACTAAAGAGCTGGCACATGAACCATATATGCTTAGGAGATGTTTTGAATATGAAATATCAATGTACCAAGAGATTGTCTCCTAATGCGAAAAGGTTGCAAAATGATTTGATTAATTGAAGTCGAATTCAGCAAGGAAAGTAACAAAATAAAGGAAGTAGAGTTTGGTTCGAATTGGTTCACCCAGGTAGAGTTGAACTGGAATTGGAAGACAAGCTCAACGACTTACTCTATAAATACTTGAAGTATTTATGCTGAAATTCGAGATGCACAAAGCTGAAGTGAATCAAAATCTGAAAGCAAAATTCCCAGAGTTATTTTTGCTAGCAGAATCATTGTGCGATACAAAGGCTACAATTCAACTAGAAGAACCAGTTCCATCTGATTATTTATTGAGTCTAGTTGATTGTAGTAGGAGTTTTTAATATTGTATCTTTCAGCTTTCATAGAAGCAATTGTAATAGGTAAGTATTGATCAAGTTAGAGTTAACTTGAGGTGTGTAGAAAATAGTTAGGGGCTAGTTACTACAAAGGGTTAGAGTTAATCCTTAGGATTACAAAAGAGTTAATTTGTAAGTCCGTTTGGCTCAGAGTTTTTAGTGAAGAGTTGAGAAAATCCTACTGAGGAGTAGGTCGTGGTTTTTTTCACCTTTCGAGCCAGGTGTTTTCCACATTAAAATCACTATGTTTTTACTTTACTGCTTTTTGTTATTCCGCAACAGTAATAGTTGGAACACGAAGAAGAACCAGGTTCTTCTATTGAGACAGCACTCGAAAATTGGGTACCACATAAAGTAACCTATATTCTTGTGTGGTATTGAAGTCTAAGACAACAATTGGTATCAGAGCAGGTTATCCTTGAAAGGCTAACACCTTGGACAAGATCAAGATGAGTGCACCACCTGGAAATTGGGAAAGTCAATCAACTGCAAGGCCACCACTCTTCAATGGCCAGTACTACTCATGGTGGAAAAATAGGATGAATGATCACCTAATTAGAGAAGACTATGAACTCTAGGAGATAGTCACTGATGGTCCTCTAGCCACCATGATGAAGACTGCTGAAGGTATAGATATACCAAAGACAAGAGCTGATTGCATTGCTGAGGATCTAAAGAAATGGGAGAAGAATGCAAAGGCCAAAAAGTGGCTAGTATGTGGACTAGGTCCAGACAAGTACAGCAGAATCCAAAGTTGCACCACTGCCAAAGAGATTTGGGACACCTTGCAAGTAGCCCATGAAGGAACACCTCAGGTAAAAAGGTCAAGAGGTACTCTACTATACTCTCAGTATGAAAACTTCACTATGAAAGAAGGAGAGACTATCCAAGAGATGTACACAAGGTTCACAACCTTGACTAATGAACTAAAGTCTCTTGGAAGAATCATTCTTGAAGAGGACAAGGTTGAGAAGATCCTAACAAGGGTCTTGCCTATTTCTTGGGAAAGCAAAATCACTGCTATCCAGGAATCTAAAAATATGGCAACCCTCATATTGGGTGAGCTAATTAGAAACCTCACTGCCTATGAACTGAGAAGGCAGACAATGAAGATCGATGGTCAAAAGAAGGAGAGGAGTCTAGCCCTAAGAATCACTGAGGGAGCAGATCTGGAAGATGATGAGATGGCCATGATCACCAAATAATTCAGAAACTTTCTCATGAGGAAGAAAGGCATCTCTAGAGGAAGAAACTTCAACAAAGCAAAGACTCCAGAAATACCAACCAACGAGGGATGCTATAAATGTGGTAAGATTGACCATCTCATTAAAAACTGTCCTCAGTGGGAAGTAGAGTGGAAAAAGGAAAGATATGAGAGAAGGAACAGGAGGAAGGAACAGGTTCAACCCAAGACAAACACAACAAAGGTTATGGTTGCTGCTTGGGGGAATAGTTCAGATGAAGAATTAGAAGATGGGAAGACTGAAGATCATGTGCTCATGGAAATTGGAGAATCTGACAAGGAATCACATAAAGAACCAGAGGTAAGTATCTCTCATCTTAAAAATAAAGTAAAGTTCCTATCTAAGGAAAAACTCTCTGAGTTGCTACTTGATTTCATAAATGATTCTGAGGAAACAACCAAAGAGAAGGAGCAACTATCTAAAGAATGTGCAATGCTAAAAGCAAAATACATAAACCTAGAAATTAGAGTCAGTGAATCTGAAAAGAAAAACACTGACTTGTTGAACCAGGTTCATCCTCTTGAAACTGAGATTCTAGAACTAAAATCTGAAAATTTAAAGCTAAAGCTAGGATCAAGTAAAAAGGCTGATGATCATTCTCATATCATGTTAGAAGAAAACATAGGAAAATTAAAAGATAAGATGTATGTCAAGGACGAACAAATAAGAACTATTAATGAGCAACTTGGCAAAGTCAAACATGAATTAGATCGAACCTGTAAATGGAATAAATCTTCTGACGCCCTGATATGGCTTCAAGAGAATCATAGTAGCAACAGGAGAGGGATTGGCTTTGGAAGCCAACTGCCCAAGTGGGATCCCAAAAACAAGTACCTCACTCTTCCTGAGAATAAAATCTGCACCCATTGTGATAAGACGGGACATTACAAATATGAGTGTACTGCAAAAGAGCAGGCCAGTCGAAAAAATGAGAGGTTTGTAAAAGCAAAAAGCTGGCTACCAAATTGAGCAAGGAAAAATTTGATTCATCCATTCTCTTATAGAAAAGGACCCAAACTAGTTTGGGTTATTAAGACTAACCTTTGATTCCTTTTGTAGGTTCAAGTGAGAGGAGGCAGCCAGATTTGGTACTTGGATAGTGGCTGCTCAAAGCATATGACGGGAAACACGGAACAGTTCCTTTCACTTGAAAGTATCAAAGGAGGAAGTGTCTCCTTTTTAAACGGGAAGAAAGGTGAAATCATTGGGGTTGGTAAGGTAGGTAAGGATGATACAAGATCTATTGAACATGTGTATCTAATTGATGGCTTGAAATATAGTCTGATCAGTGTATCACAACTATGTGACAGAGGTAACCTAATTGCTTTTACTTCCACAAAATGTTTTGTGATTAACCTGCTTACTGACAAGATTCTTTTGCAGGGAAAAAGAATGAATAACATCTATGTCATAGATTTGTCCACATTGTCTGAAAACGAACTCAATTGTCTAAGTGTGTTGGATAGTGATCCCCTCCTGTGGCACAAACGACTTGGTCATGCAAGTCTAACTCAGCTTAACAAACTAGTGTCTAAGGACTTAGTGGTAGGACTTTCTAACATTAAGTTCAAGGAAGACAAAGTTTGTGAGGCATGTGTCAGGGGGAAGCAGGTAAGGTTCTCTTTCAAAAGTAAGAAAATGGTCAGTACCACCAGGACGTTGGAACTGGTTCATATGGATCTATGCGGTCCTATGAGAACTTTAAGTAGAGGTGGTAAGAGATATGTGATGGTGCTAGTTGATGATTTTTCAAGGTTCACTTGGACCTTATTCCTGGCATCTAAGGATGAAGCATTTGATATGTTCACCTCATTTGTCAAGAAAACTCAAAATCAATTGGGACATCAACTGGCATCAATAAGATCTGACCATGGTACTGAATTTGAGAATATTAAGTTTGCTGAGTTCTGTGATGAACATGGTGTTAATCATAATTTTTCAGCTCCTAGAACCCCAGCGCAAAATGGGTTTGTTGAAAGGAAAAATAGAACTCTTGAAGACATGGCAAGAACCATGATCCTATCTAGCAAACTACCTCACAGCTTCTGGGCTGAAGCAATAAATACTGCTTG
>ML380216.1:24007-45104 GCA_005239525.1 Nicotiana knightiana
ATAATGATAATAATAATAATAATAATAATAATAATAATAATAATAATAATGATAATGATGATAATGATAACGATGATAATGATAATAATCATAATAATAATAATAATGATAATGATAATGATGATAATGATAATGATCATAATGATGATAATAATAATAATAATAATAATAATGATAATAATAATAATAATAATAATAATAATAATAATAATGATGATGATGATGATGATGATGATGATGATGATGATGATGATGATGATGATGATGATGATGATAACAAAAAGACAGGAATAGAAGTAAATAAGGTAACTCATATCAACGAACTCAAAATCAACTAGCACAGAGTCCAAAATAATCAGTCATATAACTCATCTCAACATCCGAGGCCAATTCAACAATCACAACAATTATAACTTTTATCACCATGTTGCGACGTTCAATCCGATCCGACAATATAAACTTTAAATAATCTGTTGTTGCACGCACCCGATCCGACAATATAATCATCTGTCAACATCATAGTACATCCTTATTCTTCCTTTTCAATTCATTTCCTTTCAATTTTCGTTGCGACGTGCAACCTGCTCTCCAAACAAGTTCAATTAACAATAACAACTCAATAATCAAGATTTACGAAAAATCACACGTCAAGAGAACAAATGTTCGGCAATAAAGAATAACATGATAACCGAAGAGACTCGGACTACTCGGATGTCACAGCTTTACCAACTTAATGGTATCTACCATTTAAAAATGCATTCAAGTAATATTTTATCAATGAAGGCAACAATAATACGAAAATCTAAGACAAACAAGGATTATGACAATTTAGATATGTAAGAGAGCAATTAGAGACAAGAAGTAAATAAGCATGGAACTATGGGGGGGAGGGGAGGGGGGAGAGGGGGGTGCACAATTTAATACAAGAATACTAAATGGCAAGTAGCAATTATGGCATGGAAATCAAATAAGCATGTAGCAATTAAGGCATGAAACATCATATATTATGAAATAATGAAAGTAGGGAAACAAGTAACGTAACGACGCATATACACTTGTCACTTCGCATATACGTCGTTTCACACATAATTCACATATCATGTAATCCAAGGGTCCCTAATTTCCTCAAATAAAGATTAGAGCTAACACTTACCTCACTCTGCAACCAACTTAAAGTTCAACCATGGCCTTGCCTTTCGAACAAGCCTCCAAATTAATCAAATCTAGCAAATTATTAACCAAACGATCAAAATAAGTATTAGAAACTACCTATGAATGAAAGAGGTTAAATTTAGATCATTATTGAAAAATTTAACAAAAGTTAACCCCGGGCCCGCTTGGTCAAAATTAAAATTCGGACCAAATCCGAATACCCATTCAACCCCGAGCCCGTTTATGTTATTTATTTCGAAATCCGACCTCAATTCGAGGTCTAAATCCCAAATTTACAAAAATTCCTAATTTCTACCATGAAAATCCTAGATTTGATATTGAAAACTTATGAAATGTAATGGGTAATCGGAAAAAAAAAGTAGATTAAATGACTTACCAATGTACTTAGGAAGAAAACCTCTTGAAAAAATTGCCTCTAGGATGTTTAGGATTGAGAGTTTAAAAGAAATGAGCTAAATCCCGTTTTTCCCTCTTTTACCCAGCTACAGTTATCGCAATTGCGACACTTAGTTCACAATTGCGATGATCGCAAAAGTGATCAACCCTAAGTCACTTATCATGTCTTCGTCGCACATGCGACAATTTATTCGCAATTGCGAATACCTACCCTCCGCAATTGTGCACTTTTACTTCACATATGCGAAACTTGCTCGAGAACTGGTGAGTCGCAAATGCGACTCTTGGATCGCAATTGCGACCACTGTCTAACCCATGCTCGCATATGCGAAGTATCCTTCGCAAAAGCGAGGTTCGCATTTGTGAGCCAGACCTCGCAATTGCGAGATCTGTAGGTAACACCAGAAGCAAAGAAGCATAAGCTATTCCCCTAAATAAAAAACCACTATGTAGCCTATCCGGAACTCACCCGAGCCCCTCTGGCTCCAAACCAAACATGCACATAAGTGTAATAACATCATACGAACTTACTCGCGCAATCAAAATATCAAAATAACACCTAGAATCACGAATCGAACACCAAAACAAATAAAATTTTAAAGAAATTTAAGAACTTTCAAATTTTTCAACCGGACGTCCGAATCACGTCAAATCAACTCTGTTTTGCACCAAATTTTGCAGACAAGTCATAAATACTAAAACAAACCTATACCAAGTTTCGGAGCCGTAATCCGAACCCGGTAGGAACAAAGTCAACCTACGGTCAAACTTAGGAATTCTTTAAACCTTTAAACTTCTAGTTTTCAACAAATTACGATAGATCAAGTTAGGGACTTCCAAATTCGATTTCAAGCATATGTCCATGTCCCAAATCGCGATACGGACCTACCGAGACCGTCAAAACACTGATCTAGGTCTGTTTATCCAAAACGTTGATCGAAGTCAACTCAAATGAGTTATAAAGCACAATTTCACATGTTCATCAATTTTTCACATATAACCTTCCGAAAAAGACACGGATTGTGCACGCAAATCAAGAAAGTCTAAACGGAGCTATTCGAGGTCTCGGAGCACATAAATGAAACGTAAAACTATAGATGACCTATCGGGTCATCACACCAGAGTGGACAATATTAATAGCGGGATGAACTGTTACTGTTGACAGTTTATTTCTTTTTTGTTTTTGGTCAAGACACATGCTCGAAATAACCTAAATAGTCATTTATCCAACCGCTAAAGTTAAAAATAACCGACAAATATATAATATATGTATAATCCATGTATTAAATTTATATAATTGTATATATAACAATAACAACAACAACATACTAAGTATTTTTTCACACTGCGGGGTTTGGGAAGGATAGTGTGTACGCATACATTACCCCTATCTTGTGAAGATAGCGAGGCTATTTCCAATATACCCTCGGCTCTGTATATAATTATATATAATCAGTATATAATTTATGTATACATGCTTGAAAAAATAAACAGTTAATCCGACTGACTAATTGTGTAAAAATCTCTTTCGTTATCTTCTAGGCACAAAAAAAAAAAGATTAACGGGTCCAAAATGAAAAACCATATTCTTTTCCAAATTTTCTTAAGTAATTCGTTTGTCACACTACACTAATTTATGAGTAATAATAACTAGTAAAACTGTTTGCCTCTCCCATCAATTCCTTTCCTTTTCAACAAATAATTCAATCAAGAAAACGTCGATTTGACTCGAATATGGACTTGTCTCAAATCCTTTGCCGGTTAGTGATGTGATGGGGAAGTTTTTCAGTCGGCTAGTAGGAGAAATTTTAATGTATTTATGAATCCATTAGAAAAAATATTGAGGTTGGCCTCCTGACTTCAATGTCTTTATTGAAGTAATGAGCTTTTGAAGATATGATTTTGTCAATTAGATTATTTGATTGGACTTTAGTGCAATAAAGTAAAATTGAATGGTCATGAAATTACCCCTAAATAATCGATACTCCTTACTTATTTATATACCAAAAATTGAATGTACCAAATGGACATTGCGAGCATAAATATAACATTTATAGTCTAATTAGCTCACAACTAGTTCCTTGATTTTATTCCTTTTTTTTTTTTTTTGACAAATAACAACACGACGGATAGAGAATTAGTGAAAATGTCAGCTTCTATTTATAAGTTCACATCAAATTGTCAAGCTCTTTGCTATTTACTAATCACTAGTTTATTAGTGCTGTATTCATAATGAATCCTCCCAGTTGCTAATCTGCTATAGGAATTTGTTAATGGAAATGGTAAAATTAAAGAAAAGTATACGAATACATTCCCACATTGCTTGTGAGCAGCTACACACAACTTTCAGCACACAATAATATCTTTAATCAGAGGCAAATCTAGGATTTAAACTACATGAGTTCAGACTCAAAAGCTATTATTTGTACATATTTAATGAGGAACGATATAGAGGGTCTGAGCCGAAACTATAGGTTCAGGTCATGATCACCTGTCTGTAATGGCATCTCCTAGGAGAATTTCTTCCGGAGTTTCTTGATCACTTTCTTATCAAGCTGGAAACCTTTGGCAAGAACATCGTTGAGAATAGGCGGATCTGAAGCAAAGATTTCACTAGGAATCATGGCGAATCCAGGATTTTGACTGTTGAAAGAAGCGAGTACTGTTGCATTTCCGTGTCCCACATTATACAGGAAGTGAATAAGACCTTGTGGGATCACAAATACATCTCCAGGATTCAAAATTTTCGAGAAGAGACGACTCTTAAAAATGTTGGGAAAATGAGGGAGAAGAAATCCAGCATAAATTGTACCTTCCAATGTAGTTATGAGCTCAGTAGCTCGAGGATGTGTGTGAAATGGGACTAGACCCTTAGGTTCTAAGTCAGCACGAGATATAGAAATACCAAGAGTGTTGAGTCCAGGCATTGTAATTACATCCAAATTAGTCACAGAATAACCCCACTTAGGCAGCACTATATTTCCTCTTATATTAAGACCTGAAGCAAAGAAATCATCTGATTTTGCAAGTTTTGGGTCTTTGCAAAACTGTCCATTCACGAATACTGCATAAGTGAAACAAAATGAAGCTAAGTATGTTATTCATTGATTAAGAGCTAATACTTATAAAAGCGAAAACACTACAAACAAACAAAAAAACAAAAAAAAAATTAGCTACGAATTTCGTCGTTACTCTATTGTTAAATCGCTCATAGCTAACAGAGAGTTTCTTGATAATTTGTTGCTAATCCGTCACTAAATAGGATTAGTAATGGATTTTTTTGGTTACCTACAGAATTTGTCCGTCGCTAATTTTTTTTTTAGTAGTGAAAGTGCTAAAAAGGAAAAAAAGAAAAATTCCTTAGGCTTGAAACGAGAAGCGAGAAGCAAAGTGTATGCTTTTTGAATTAGTGAAGCACATAATTTATGGAGAATTAAAGAATACCAAACATATATGATTTAAATACTATAAATAATCAATTCGCACTAAGAGTAACCTAATTCGACATCTAATTTATAATAATGACGATGTTAGTCCAACACCTCCCCAAATTTGAGATCATTCGGAGAACTGACCCTTTCTCATTCGGAATTAGTGTGTGTCATTATTTACAACACACATTTCTTTGAAGCGCGTGGCTTCACCTATAAAGTGATAACCCATCTCTTCATCGCTTTAAGCAACAAAGCTATATATTTTAACAATATTAATTATATAACATACTGGAAAGAAGAATTTATTTAAAAAGCTTTTATGAGTACTATAGAAGGATGAATTACCAGAAGAGTTAGAGTCTTGAACTCCAACACATATGTCTTGTAGAGGGTTGAGATCAAAGGCATAAACTAATTGGAATGAAAAGAAAGCAGCGATGGCTAAAGTTGCTATTAACCAGCTCATGCCCATTGTTATATCAAAGTCTAGTTTTGGAAATAAGCTAGTAGTTTGTTTGGTTTGGGCTTGTTATACTATTTCTCTTTTTTCCAAACAACGAACGAAGGGTCTATTACTTATACAGTCAGATTATTTTATAACAGCATCCCTATATAATAACACTTCGTTATAAAAGTCAAGTTTTTTTCGAAATCAAATTTTATGTTACGTTATAATATATGTTCTCTATAACAGTATTTCACTATAACATCCAAACATATTCGGAACAATCGAGACTGTTATAGTGAGATTTGACTGTAGTTCGACCCGGTCAATCCTATTGCCGACTTGCTTCCATTTGTCAAAAAGGGAAGTCCAGATAATTTTCTCATTTAAAAATGCATATTGCAGGCTCAAATTCAAGAAGTAACTATTAATCAAGAATCTTGTGATCTGTTTTACGTACCTTTAAATAATGGTCAACTTCACATCACTCAGCACATGGTGAATTTGCATATTCATTCGGAGTTTAAGTTATACACACTGTAAAAAAAAATTTACAATTTTAAGGATAGGACAAATTGTTTGCTACAATATATCAAGGTGACCTGACAGCGTAAAAAGTTTTTACAGTAATTATGTATATAACCTAAACTCATTCAAAAAAGTGGGTTAATGACAGAAATACCTTACAACAAACAATCAAATGTTAGTCCATTGGCATTTGAATTCACAAAAGAAGAAATAACCTAAATAATTGTTCATGCAACTGCTTAAACTAAAATTAGCTGGTGAATAATATATGTATAATTTATATATAGTATAAATATAATCATGTATAATTAACGTACAATTTATGTATACCAGCTAAGAAAAATAATTAAACAGTAAATCTAACCAGTTATTTGTGCGAAAAAAAACCCCTTGGTAAATTAAGAAAAGTTCATAATTCAATTGTTAATCCAACATGTTGTCCTAATCTCTAATAATAAACTTATATCTTCGCCGGCAAATGAATGTTCCCATCTCCGTATGGATCAAATGTGGAACTCCTTCAACGATATCAAAATTATTGACTGTAACAGAAAAACTACACAACTATTTTTAGTCATACTAAAATAACTGAATTCTTATACACTAGAGCAGTGAAGTCAAAAACTTATCTTTAGTTAATTTCACGTGTGATCACTGAAACTTTGTGCACTACAATGGTAAATTTATTAAACTATTTTTTGTCACACTAAAATAACTGAACTTTACACATTATGATATTAAATCACAAAATGTCATACGCTCGAAATAGAATTCCGAGGTCCCTAACTCGAGAAATAAATTTTTGATGAAAATTGAAAGACTGAAAATCAAATGGTTTTAAAAATTTGGTTAATGTTTGATCTTGTTAGTATCGAGCCTGTATTTTGGTTCCGGAGCCTGGTACAGGCCCAAAATAGTATTTATACATTATCTGTGAAATTTGGTGAGAAACGGAACTGATTTAACGTGATTCAAACGTCCGGTTGTGAAAATAAGAACTTCAAAGTGCTCTTAAAAATTTCATGTGATTTGGTGCTAAGTTTCGTTAGTTCTAGGTGTTATTTTGGCGATTTGATCGCACGAGCAAGTTCGTATGATGTTTTAAGACTTTTGTGCTTGTTTGGTTTGGAGCCCCAAGAGCTCGGGTGAGTTTCGGATAGGCTACGAGATGTTTTGAACTTAGAAAAATCTGGTTTTTGGCTTCAGCTGTGATCTGGTAATTTGGCTTCAATTTCGAATGTTATGTGAAAATCCATATAAGTGGCGTATAGGTGAAGTGACGAGTACCTATTCGCCGCCAATTTATCTGTTTTGCCTATTTTTTTTCCGTTCTTATTATATTGTCTTCCCTGCCTTAACTACTACATGTTTTATTGATATTTCCATGCTTAATTGCTACTTGTCAGACATTATTTTTCATTGTTAAAGGTATTAGCTACCTCATAGTTTCATTGTCTCATGTTATTGGCTTAAGCTGGTTATCGGTGTTTATGGTATATTTTGGATTGATTTCACCGAGTAGTATTATTTGAGTGAAATTTCATAATGTACAAGATTTCCGTTTGCTTTGGTTTGAGGTCTAAATATTGAGAAGAGTTTTGAGTTAAGTTGTGAAATTTCTTTACTTGTTGAGTAATTGATGCTTATACAGTGGGATGGGGTTGCGCGCAGCAATAGGAGGAATAAGGGTGAAATGCTATTGTATGGTGGGATGGGGTAGCGCGCCGCAACAAGAGGAATAAGGGTGATATATTGAGGAGGAATAAGGGTGAAATGCTGTTATACAGTGGGTTCGGTTTGCACGCCGCAACATAAGGAATAAGGGTGAATTGATATGAAGTAATAAGGGTGAATATTCATATTGATATTGATATATGGTGGGATCGGGATGCGCGCCGCACCACTTTATGTGTTTATGTATCTTTCTTCTACTGTGTAAGTTATTCGGTAGGTTTGCATTTCTCTTAAGGATTGGTTATAGCTAGATACTGATAAGACACTTGAGTTCTGTAATCATTCCTTGCAAGTTACTGCTTTGTTTTGTCATGTCCTTATTTTTGCGTTTATTTTACACCGTATGCAGGTTATATTGTAATTGTCTCGTCGTAGCCTCGTCACTACCTCGTCGAGGTTAGGCTCGGAACTTACCAGTACATGAGTTCGGTTGTACTTATATTGCACTCTGCACTTTTTGTGCAGATTTTGGAGCAGGTAGTGGCTGATCGAGAGGTCGGGTGCAAATATCTTCAGCTAGGAGACCCAAGATAGTTTGGACGTCCGCAGGCCCTGCCATTTCCTTCTATGCTCCTACATTTATTGTTTTTACTTCCCTTCATAAACAGTTGTATCTTCTTTCAAACAAATGTTTGTAGCAAATATTAGTATATTCGTGGATTGTGACACCAGATTCTAGATAGTAATAGTAATAGTTTTGGTAATAGTGTATAAACAAAGAGGTTATTTACTTACTTCCGCATTTATTTCTACTTGTTTTAGCTTATTTATTTTTAATCATTGAATCGTAAAGGAAATTGGTTAATAAAACTGTAACGTTGGCTTGCCTAGCAAGTGTGATGTTAGGCGCCATCACGGTTTCGATGGTGGAAATTCTGGATCCTGACAAGTTGGTATTAGAGGACTAGGTTACCTAGGTCTCACAATTCGCGAACAAGCTTAGTAGAGTCTGAGGGATCGGTACGGAGACGTTTGTGCTTATCCCCCCAGAGACTACATATTTTAGGAACAATTGCACTTCTATTCTTCTCTATCGTGTGATTTGATCTCTCAATGCTAATTTAACTCTCTACTTTTGTTCCTTCGCAGATGGAAAGAACACGTATCGCTTCATCAGTTGAGCAGTAGCCAGAGTGGAAACTTCTACGAGGGGCAGAGGACGAGGCCGTGCTAGAGGCCGGGGCAGGGGCAGGGCTCAGCCTAGAGCTCGAGCAGCAGCACCAGCGGTGGAGCCTCAGGTAGAGTTTGATGAGAAGGTGTAATGACCTGGTCGTTCGTTCTGAGAGTTATAGCCCCATTTCCCCCCATCTATGCTTATTTATGTGTTGTTCAGCTGTGTTGAGTTGTATCGAGTTGCTAGGTTTGGGTTCGGAGTAGTTTTGGAGTGAAATGAACACTTAGTCTCTTAGCTAGAAAGCTAAGTTAGAAAATTCAACCGGAAGTTGACTTATGAGTAAACGAATTCGGATTTGGATTTTTATGATTCGATTTGCTTCATTGGGTGATTTTAGACTTAGGAGTGTTTTCGAAAAATAATTTGGAGGTCCGTGGTAGAATTAGGCTTGAATTGACGAAAGTTAGAAATTTGGCGATTTTGGTCGACACTGGAAAATTAGGTATCGGGGTCGGAATGGAATTCCGGAAGTTGGAGTAGGTTCGTAGTGTCATTTGTGACGTGTGTGCAAAATTTGAGGTCATTCATCGTTGGCGAATTTTGGAAGTTTAGAAGTTCTTAGGCTTGAATTCTAGGTTGATTTGGTGTTTGGGTGTTGTTTTGGGTGTTCTGGAGGTTCTTGTCCATCCTTAGTCGTGATGCCGCCTGTTGTGAAATCAGGCAAGCCACACATTTCGTTGAATCTAACTTTACTTTCTAGAAAATTTTAAATTTTAAAAGCAAATACTGATAATAATCCATTTGAATGTTTAAGGCAACATTTAAAGAACAATTCTAAAACCAACCCCAGATCTAGTATCACTCAGTCACGAGCTACTATAACATCATAATGTAAAAAAAGAAGAGGAAAATGACAACATAATCTGTAATAATAAAAGTGCGACAGGAAGATAAATGAGGAGAAGATGAGGTCGCGATCGCCAGCTGCTACTTCGATGACTCCGAAGAAACTCTGACATCTTCTCAGTATCCACTATCGAGTCCCGGTGTACCTGGATCTGCACACAAGGTGCAGGAGGTAACGTGAGTACACCAACTCAGAAGTAACGAACCGAAACTATGGGCTGAGAGGTAGTGACGGACTAAACTTCAGAATTTACGATAACCAGCGTACAGGATTTAGACATGCTAACAATTTATGAAAATATACAAAATATGCCAAGTATGCCGGACTACTCTACATGCCATTGTATAAATATATGAAACTAGTGTGGAAATGCATATAGTGCTCATAACCCTCACGCAACAGTCCAATCAGTACCGTATATGTCTCTCAGGCCCAGGGAAGGTCCATCCCGGAATGTACATAAGCATCGGTGACCGTAGTCACTCGGTACTGAGGAAAAAGGCCAATCCAGCCCCACGGAGAAGACCCATCTCCCTCGATATACAACACTCGGACAAGATCCATGTCCAGGGACGATCCATCACTCACATAACATCGACTTCGGACAAGATCCATGCCCAGGGAAGATACATTCCTCAATATCAATGCGCTCACTGGGGGTGTAAAGACTCCGGACGGGCCCTACTGGCCCACGCTATATCAAGACAACGAAGGCATGATTTAAGCATCGCTGCGGTGTGCCGTCCGATCTCATAATTGTCTCAATAATAGGCTCTCATCCTTACTCAGTCATTACTCTCCAGTCTCACTCACATGAATCACAGATGCATAAATCAGCCCGAAACAATGATAAATATGCATATAATTAACGATACTGAGACTGAGGTATGAAATGATATGCTATAACAGGACTGAGTATATGGAATCAAATAAATCACAAAATGAGACAGTAATATACGACCACTCGGGTCTCAGCATTTTCGGTGTGAAGCCTAGCATTTAGACTTAACATGATTTCTAACAGGTTCACAATTACCACATTAATAGGAGTGCGGATATCGATCAGTAATAGCTACTAGACAATGACATCGGATGAGCCAAGCCACAAATACTCGGTGCAAACCCGCACGCCCGTCACTTGATATGTGCGTCACCTCAATTATAGTCACAAATCATATAGTTCGGGGTTTCGAACCCTCAGAACTAAGTTTGAAAACGTTACTTACCTCAAAATCGGCTAAAATCATAGCCCTCAGTGCCTTTTCCTCTAGACTAGGCCTCCGAGTGCTCCAAATCTACTAAAAATCAGATTCATATCATTATAATACGCCAAAGAATGAAGCCCATTTGAAATTACCAAATTTACCCAAAAATCCCGAAATTGGCCAAACCCGACCCCCGAGCCCACGTCTCGAAATTCGATAAAAATAAAAAAAACTAGAACCCTCATTCCCTCACGAGTCTATACATACCAAGAACATCGAAATCGAACTTCAAATGACCCCTCAAATCCTAAATTTAAAGTCTCTAATCACAAGCCCTAATTACCCAATTTTTTTGGTACTAATTTCCTACAAATTTTACCACTAATCAGTCCATTAATCATATATAAATGAGTTTAAAGTCCAAAAGCCTTACCTCCGTGAAGAAATCTCGATTTCCCTCTTCAAAAACCATTCAAAAGCTTCAAACCCGTACAAAAATGATGAAAGAATGACCAAAATTCGCTAAGGGCCCTTTTTATATGATCTTCCCAGGGTTTCCGCACCTGCGGTCCCAGGTGCGCACCTGTGAGAATCACTTAAAAGCCAATTTACTGCACCTGCGATACAAATTCCGCACCTGCGACTCCGCAGGTGCGACCCCAGCTCCGCATCTGCGGTCTTCCTCCTGTCCACCCAAAATCCGCATATGCGATCTCTTCTCCGCTTTTGCGGTCCCCTATCCGCAGGTGCGGTTACACCAGCAGCTTCTGCTACAATTTTCCAACTTTAAATCCCCCGATGACTATCCGAAATCATCCTGAGCCCCTCGGGACCCCAACCAAAAATACCAACAAGTCATAAATGATCACTCGGACTTAGTCGCACCCTCAGAACACCCAAAACTTTACCAAAACACTAAATTCCCCTCGCATTCAAGCCTATGAACTTAGAAACTTCCAAATTTCGCCAAAGATGTCGAAACCATCCAAAACACGTCCGATTAACCTGAAAATTTGCACGCACATCCAAAATGACCCTACAAACCTATTCCCACTTCTGAAATTCCATTCCGACCCCGATAGCTAATAGTCAAATACCGATCGAAAATCGCTAAAACTCAATTTCGTCAATTCAAGCCTAATTCTACTCCGTACCTCAAAAACACATTCTGATCACACTCTTAAGGCCCAAATCATCTAACGAAGCTATTTGAGCCATAAAATCAATATTCCGAGGTTGTTTACCTAGAAGTCAACTCCCGGTTGACTTTTTCAACTATTAAGCTCATTTAAGAGGCTAAGTGCCTCAATTGTCACCATAGTCACTCTGAACCTGATCCAGCCAACCCAAACCACACAAAAGAGATGAACCACACAAGCAATGAAGCAGAATGGGGGAAACAGGCTAAACTCTCGGAACGACCGGCCAGGTCGTTATAATTTGACTAAGTTCAGGTAGTGATATATGACTTGTTGGAATTATTGGTTGAGATCCCGAGGGCCTCGTGTGAGTTTCGGATAGGTTTGGGTGGTGTTGCACTCGTTTTTCTTATGTTTCGACGTTGTTTCTTCAAGCATAAATGATATCATATTAAGCAAATAAACTCTGATTTCTATTTTTATTGAAGCATTAGACCCTTAGCAAAAACAATCGTCAAATTTGGATATCGTATGAGGATTTTATGGTCATTTTACTAAGAATTAAGTTGCCAGATTTTTCAGATTAATTACAAAATTACCACTGACGGCGTATTTAAAAATCCGCATTATTTATAAATATTGAAACCAACATATCTCATTCATTTTAAGGTCAAATTGAGTGATTCAAAAGCCTAACTTGACTAAAATTTCACAAAAAATCCATTGGAGGCATAAAAAGTGAGTTTCGTGATAATTTGGCATGAGAAACGAGGTAGAATAGCTGGCAAAAAAATATATAAAATAAGGGCTTGTTCTTTCGGTCATATTTTGAGTTGGGGAGCTCGGATTTGGGCGATTTTGGAGGCGATTTTCACCATATGGATTGGGGTAAGTGTTATATACTCAGTTTTGGTTATATATCATGAATCTATCTTCGTTTTTGTGATTTGATTGATGATTTCAAAGTGAAATTGAGAGAGTTAGCGCTTGAGTTTTGGAGAGTTTTAGGTAGGGATTTGAGGGACCAAACGGAGTTTGATTTTGATAAATTTTATATGGTTAGACTCGGGAGAGGATGAGAATTATTATTCTGCCATTTTTGACTGATTTCGAGGCATAGGCCCGGGTCGGTTTTTGGCCGATTTCGGATTTTTGGCATATTTTGTAGTTTTTATTGTGGAATTCGATTCTTTAGCCAATGTTGATAGTAATATTTTGATTTTGGTTAGATTTGGAGATTTTGGAGACCGAGTCCAAAAACGAGGGCATCCCGGAGTAGGATTTTTACGCGGTTAAGGTAAGTAACAATTTTAACTCTGGCTTTGAGGGTATAAACCCGGAGATTTGACATCATGCGATTTTCTGGAGGTGATACCCACACTAGGTGACGGGCGTGTGGGTGTGCGTCGTGAGGGATCGAGACTTGGTCCATCGCGTGAGGCTGTGAGGCCTAATAGTTATTATCTGTGGTTATGTGTTTGCTTGTTGTTGAACTTGTTTTCCTTCATGTTAGAGATCATGTTTAGGCTTTATTCATACTCACTTTATTTGTACTCAGTCATAGAAATTATTGTACATGTTTACCTCAGTCTCTATTATTTTGCTGATTGATACTTGATGTGGGTTGTGTCCCCTTATTTGTTGATGATGGTAAGGCTAGAGAGGTTCATGACTGAGTGAGGTCGAGGGCCTGGTTGTGAGGATATTAATACCATAGCGCGTGAGCTGTCTGCATTGCACGTGATCTGACCGTGCGGGTCCAGGTATTGATACCATAGCAATGAGTTGTCTGCATAACACGTAAGCTGACCGTGCGGATCCATGTATTGATACTATGGCACGTGAGTCCGTGCTTAGTGCTTGGGCTTTGGGAGCCCCCCCCCCCCCCCCNCACACACCCCTAGTGAGCGCAGAGAATTGAGGATATTGAGTGTTCAGTGTTGAGTGCGAGTGATGGAGTGACATTGCTGTGAGGTTGCATTTATTTTTGTTGTTGTTGCATTTTATCTGTTAAATTTCTTTGTGCCATTTACTGAGTTATGGAATTTACATGTTTGTTCCTGTTATTTTTAAATTGTAAAAATAAATAATTGGACTATTTTGCTTAGCTCGTCACTATTATTCAGTTCCTTAGTTATTTTTGTTACTACTGAGTCGGTTGTACTCATACTACACCCTGCACTTTATGTGCAGATCTAGGTGAGTTAGGGCGCGGCGATCGTTGAGTTCAGGTCGGCTATTTGTGGAGACTGCAAGGTAGCTGTCAGCGCCCACAGGACCTTGTTACTCCTTTTATCATTTATTCTTTTAGACTATACTATATCTTAGTTTATAGTTCTAGACGCTCGTGACTTGGTGACACCCAGATGTTTGGGACTCGTTTTCGTATTTTATATTATTTATATTTAGAGTTGGTTTAGTTTATCAGGAATTAAATTATTGGAAATGTTTTATTAAATTCTTATAATCAAATTAGTAGTAATATTTTAAGAAATAGGCTTTCCTTGTAACACGATAGACGCCATCACGACCATGGTTAGATTTTGGGTTGTGACAAGGTGGTATCAGAGCCTAGGTTACATAGGTCTCACGAGTCATGAGCGGGTTTAGTAGAGTCTTGTGGATCGGTACGGAGACGTCTGTACTTATCTTCGAGAGGCTACAGAACCTTTAGGAAAATTTAACATTCTTGAATTCTTATTGTGCGATATTTATTCAGCTGGAAGCGTAACTCTTTAAATTATTTCCATGTGTTCGTATGTGCACATGAGCGCCCGGTAGCAATTATGCATCAACGGCTTGTGATTCTCTGGATGAGGTGCGGGATATGATTTCTGTGTGTTGATGTTGGGCTAGTCTGGAGGACTTGAGGCCAAATTTTGACTGTAGCTTGAGCACTAAGGTATTGCTTGTGTAAGCGTGTGCTTGTGGACTTATATGTCTGGTAATGTCCCTATTAGTGGAAATGGTGGCTAGACGGATACATGATGAGTATGGTGGGACCGCGGGATGAGTTCATATGATTTGAATGTGACGAGAAGGTAATGTTGAAGGTTTCACCTAATTGAGACTCCAGGTTTATTTTTAGACTCGTTCGAGTACGAACGTTTGTTTAAGAGGGGGAGGATGTAACGACTCGGTTGTTCGTTCTGAGAGTTATAGCCCCATTTCCCCCATCTATGCTTATTTATGTGTTGTTCAGCTGTGTTGAGTTGTATCGAGTTGGTAGGTTTGGGTTCGGAGTAGTTTTGGAGTGAAATGAACACTTAGTCTCTTAGTTAGAAAGTTAAGTTAGAAAAGTGAGCCGGAAGTTGACTTATGAGTAAACGAATTTGAATTTGAATTTATATGATTCGATTAGCTTCGTTGGGCGATTTTAGACTTAGGATTGTGTCTGAAATATAATTTGGAAGTCCGTGGTAGAATTAGGCTTGAATTGGCGAAAGTTGGAAATTTGGCGATTTTGGTCGATAGTGGAAAATTAGGTATCGGGGTCGGAATGGAATTCCGGAAGTTGGATAGGTTTGCAGTGTCATTTGTGACATGTGTGCAAAATTTGAGGTTATTCAGACGTGGTTTGATAGGTTCGGCGTCGTTGGCGAATTTTGGAAGTTTAGAAGTTCTTAGGCTTGAATTCGAGGTTGATTTGGTGTTTTGATGTTGTTTTGGGTGCTCCGGAGGTTCGACTAAGTTCGGGTAGTGATACATGACTTGTTGGAATTATTGGTAGTGGTACCGAGGGCCTCGGGTGAGTTTCAGATAGGTTTGGGTTTGTGTTGCGCTCGTTTTTCTTATGTTCGATGTCGTTTCTTCAAGCATAAATGATATCATATTGAGCAAATGAACTCTGATTTTTGTTTTGATTGAAGCATTAGATATGTATCGCAATTAGGGACCCGTATCAAAAAGAATCGTCGAATTTGGACATCGTATGAAGATTTTATGGTCATTTTACTAAGAATTAGATTGCCAGATTTTTCAGATTAATTACGAAATTGCCACTAATGGCGTATTTAAAAATCTGCACTATTTACAAATATTGAAACCAACATATCTCATTCATTTTAAGGTCAAATTGAGTGATTCAAAAGCCTAACTTGACTAAAAGTTCATAAAAAATCCATTGGAGGCATAAAAAGCGAGTTTTGGGATCATTTGGTATGAGAAACGAGGCAGAATAGCTGGCAAAAAAATATATAAAATAAGGGTTTGTTCTTTCGGTCATATTTTGAGTTGGGGAGCTCGGATTTGAGCGATTTTGGAGGAGAGTTTAACCATATGGATTGGGGTAAGTGTTCTCTACTCGGTTTTGGTTATATTTCATGAATCCATCTTCGTTTTTGGGATTTGATTGATGATTTCAAAGTGAAATTGAGGGAGTTAGGGCTTGAGTTTTAGAGAGTTTTAGGTAAGCATTTGAGGGACCAAACAGAGTCCGATTGATAAATTTTATATGGTTAGACTCGGGAGAGGACGAAAATTATTATTCTTCCATTTTTGACTGGTTTCGAGACATGGGCCCGGGGTCGATTTTTGGCTGATTTCGGATTTTTGGCATATTTTGTAGTTTTTACTGTGAAATTCGATTTTTAGCCAATGTTGACAGTAAAATTTTGATTTTGGTTAGATTTGGAGATTTTAGAGACCGAGTCCAGAAACGAGGGCATCTCGAAGTAGGACTTTTACGCGGTTAAGGTAAGTAGCAATTTTAACTCTGGCTTTGAGGGTATAAACTCGGAGATTTGATATCATGTGATTTTGTGGAGGTGATACCCACACTAGATGACGGGCGTGTGGGTGTGCGCCGCGAGGGATTGAGACTTGGTCCATCCCATGAGGGTGTGAGGCCTAATAACTATTATATGTGGTTATGTATTTAATTGTTGTTGAACTTCTTTGCCTTCATGTTAGAGATCATGTTTAGGCTTTATTCATGCTCATGTTATTTGTACTTAGTCATAGAAATCATTGTACATGTTAACCTCAGTCTCTATTATTTTGCTGATATGTTGTGATACTTGATGTGGGTTGTGTCCCCTTATTTGTTGTTGATGGTAAGGCTAGAGAGGTTCATGACTGAGTGAGGCCGAGGGCCTAGTTGTGAGGATATCAATTCCATAGCACGTGATCTGTCCACGTACCACATGAGCTGACCGTGCGGGTCCAGGTATTGATACCATAGCGCATGAGTTGTCCGCGTAACACGTAAGCTGACCGTGCGGATCCAGTATTGATACTATGGCACGTAAGATGTCCATGCTTAGTGCTTGGGCTTTGGGAGCCCCTCCAGAGTCTGTACACATCCCCAGTGAGCGCAGAGTGTTGAGGGTATTGAGTGTTGAGTGTCGAGTGCGAGTGATGGCTGATGGAGTGACAATTCTGTAAGGTTGCATTTAATTTTGTTGTTGCTGCATTTTATCTGTTAAACTTCTTTGCGGCATTTACTGAATTATGGAATTTACCTTTTTATTCCTGTTATTTTTAAATTGTAAAAATAAATAATTGGACTGTTTTGCTTAGCTCGTCACTACTGCTCAGTTCCTTAGTTATTTCTGTTACTAATGAGTCGGTTGTACTCATACTACACCCTGCACTTTATGTGCAGATCTAGGTGAGTTAGAGCGCGGCGATCATTGAGTTCAGGCCGACTATTTGCGGAGACTGCAAGGTAGCTGCCAGCGTCAGCAGGACCTTGTTACTCCTTTTATCATTTATTTTTTTAGACAGTACTATATCTTAGTTCATAGTTTTAGACGCTCGTGACTTGGTGACACCCTGATGTTTGGGACTCGTTTCCATATTCTATATTATTTATATTTAGAGTTGGTTTAGTTTATCAGGAATTAAATTATTGGAAATTTTTTATTAAATTCTTATAATCAAATTAGTAGTAATATTTTGGGAAATAGGCTTGCCTTGTAACACGATAGGCGCCTTCACGACCATGGTTAGATTTTGGGTCATGACAGGAGCTCCATCCCAGACCGTTCCAGCAGGGCCAGCTCATTTTCCAGAGGGGTTCATAGCCACTCTAGTGCTTGAGGATGCTTTGGTCCGTCTAGTGGGTCTTATTGACAGTGTTTCTCAGACCGGCACATTTCTTGTGGCACCAGCCATCTCTCGGGATGGGGGAGGAGCACAGACTCCCGATACTCACACTCTGGTGCAGATGACTTCCTAGTTTCAGACTCCAGCAGCTCAGCCAGTTGGGGCAGTTCCGCCGAGTGTTGTAGCATAAACCGGTGACATATCAGCTATGTCTTCTAAGGCTTTATTGAGATTGGACAAGTTCACCAAGCTTTTTCCAGTTCATTACAGTGGGGTAGCTTCTGAGGACCCATAGGATTATCTTGACCGCTTCCATGAGGTGTTGCGGAGCATGGGGATAGTGGAGACCAATGGGGTCGATTTTGCTGCGTTCTAGATGATAGGGTCCGCCAAGAGATGGTAAAATGACTTTGTGTTGACTAGATCAGCTGTGTCACCTGCTTTGACTTGGGACCAGTTCTCTCAGATATTTCTTGAGAAGTTCCTTCCTGTTACACTGAGAGAGGACTATCGCAGGCAGCTCGAGCGTCTACAGCAGGGTAGAATATATGTCACTCAGTACGAGACTCGCTTTATTGATTTGGCTCGTCATGCTCTTCTTATACTTCCTGCCGAGAGAGAGAGAGAGTGAGGAGGTTTATTAAGGGACTTGCTCAACCTATCAGATTGCAGATGGCTAAGGAGACTGGGAGTGAGATTTCATTCCAGGATGCAGCCAATGTTGCCAGACGAGTTGAGATGGTTCTAGCTCAGGGGAGTGGTCAGGGATCTGACAAGAGGCCACGTCACTACAGTGGATTCAGTTGGGCCTCATCTGGAGGTTGAGGTACTTTTGGTAGGGGCCATCCTCTTAGGCCATTTCATTCAACACTTCATACATCCCATGGAGCTTCATGGAGTCGTGGTCCTTATGTACCTTCTTGGAGGAAGCCAACTTATAGTGCACCACTAGCTCCTATCAGAGCACCTCCTCTTCAGAGTTATTATCCCAGTCAGTCAGCTCAGCTAGGTCAGTCTCAGTTTCCACAGCCACAGTATCAGGATGGATGTTTTGGGTGTGGTGATTATGGACATATCTGGAGGACCTGTCCGATATTAGTGGGCATTCTGTCGTAGCAGCAGGGTTCTCATGCCATGATTCCATCATCGGGCGTGCCACGGCCTGCTCGGCCATCTAGAGGTAGGGGTCAGGGAGCTAGATGTAGAGGTCAGACTACTAGGTTAGGCCGTTAGAGGTGTAGGCCAGGCCTCTAGAGGTGGAGGCCAGCCAGCAGGAGGCCATCCCAGAGATATGGTTCAGAGTGGTAGGGCCCAGCCACGATGTTATGCTTTCCCAGCCAGGCTTGAGGCTGAGTCATCTGATGTTGTTATCACGGGTACTATTTTAGTTTGCAGTAGAGATGCTTCATTTCTATTTTATCCAGGGTCTACATACTCCTATGTGTCATCTTACTTTGCTTAATATTTGGTTGTGCCTTGTGATACTTTGAGTGCTCCCGTGTATGTGTCCACAACGGAGGGGGATTCTGTTATTGTAGATTGTGTCTATCGCTCATGTGTGGTTATTATTGGGGGTCTTGAGACTAGCGTAGATCTTCTACTTCTCGATATGGTGGATTTTGATGTCATTTTGGGGATGTATTGGTTGTCACCTTATCATGCTATGTTGGATTGTCACGCCAAGACTGTGACCTTAGCCTTGGCGGGGTTGCCTTGATTAGAGTGGAGAGGGACTCCTGGTCATTCTACCAGCAGGGTTATCTCTTATATGAAGGCTCGGCATATGGTCGAGAAGGGGTGTTTGGCTTATTTGTCTTATGTTCGTGATTCTAGTGCGGAGGTTCCTTCCATGGATTTTGTACCAGTTGTTCGGGAGTTCCAGAGGTATTTCCTGCAGATCTGCCGGGGATGCCACCCGACAGGGATATTGACTTCTGTATTGATTTGGTTCTGGGCACTCAGCCCATTTCTATTCTGCCATACCGCATAGCCCCGCCAGAGTTGAAAGAGTTGAAGGAGAAGTTGCAAGATTTGCTTGATAAGGGCTTTATTAGACCTAGTTTCTCGTCTTGGGGGCGCCCATGATGTTTGTAAAGAAGAAGGATGGATCGATGAGGATGTGCATAGATTATCGGCAGTTGAACAAATTCACCATCAAGAAAAAGTATCCATTGCCGAGGATTGACGACTTATTTGATCAGCTTCAGGGTGCCAAGGTGTTTTCAAAGATCGATTTGAGGTCGGGTGATCACGCTCAACTATGTCTTATAAGAAGACTAAACAGGCGCTGCAAATATAATCCGAGGTATTACGCCCAGAGTCGATCCCACAGGGAATTTACGTATATCAATCAAGCCGTCAGAATACAAAACTTTTACTTAATCAATTCTCTCAAGACTTTTGAATATAAATTGGTGATCTTTTACTATTTCTATTGACAAAATTAATAAACTAACGATTAACTAACAATATGGTGTAAACAATTATAATAAAGGTCTAAGGTTATGGTTTCCCCCGTCGGTGAACTTACTTCTCGGATACTTCTTATAGTTTGATTAGTTGTCTCTATCAATCATGAACATTCTATCTACCATAAATCTCTCTCAAGTAATTATGATAATTTACTAGATGCACTCTCTCAGGTTACGCTGGCTAGATTGCATTACAGTTCACTTTATATTGCACCTGAAGTATCATTATTTCTAATCCAACTTCTAAACCCTCGGTTATGACTTTCGTCTATACTCCGGGAGTGATGTTGTTCAAACAACTACCTAAATATGAACTCTCTCTCAAGTAGATACATAATAAATAGGAACAGCTAATTGAGGGCCCTTCAATCAACTACTACAAGAACGTAGTTGAACAAATAGAGATTAATCAACCAATCAAAACTATATTAATATCACAATAAGTTCATCCCCAACGGGTTCCACCAAAACCCTAGATTAAAGAAATTAGCTAAACATATTCA